>JAGDQP010014497.1:0-45009 GCA_022664845.1 Lepisma saccharinum | reverse complement strand
TTAACACAAAATATAAATTTACCGGTGATTCTATTTATCGATGGACATGCTTCTCATCTTTCTTTGCATACAAGCAGGTTCTGTGAAGAGAATGGTATTATCCTAGTAGCTTTGAGTCCAAATGCAACACAGATAATCCAACCACTTGACGTAGCAGTGTTTCGCAGCGTTAAAGGAACATGGAAGCAAAAAGTGCATAATTGGCGAATGGAAAACATGAACGAGGGACCCATCTTACAAAGGAAACATTTTGCTCCTCTATTAAGTAAAGTTTTACATGGTCCAGAATATTCAGTTGCTTTGCAGAATGGGTTCAGGCGCTGTGGATTATATCCCTGGAATGAAAATGCAGTTAGGTTAGAAGCACAAAACAAGCACTTAGCTACAACATCTGGAGGTAGTTTAACTCCATCTGAACTAAACATAACTCAAAAAGTTTTAAATGTAATAATAGAGGAAGAAAAAATAAATAAGTTTTTATCTGTGTCTCATACTGAGGATTGGCCAGGACCAAAGGAAGATCTTTCCTTATTTCAAACGTGGAAGACAGTTATATCTGCAGTAGAAAGAATCGAAAACCATCAAATCCTAGAAGTTCAAAAGGAGCCACTTGAAAAAATCATCCATCGGACAATGTGGAGGTTGAGCAAGAAGTCAACGTTACACCGGAATCACAAGTTATAGCATCACTGAATGTGAACGTGGAACAAGAAGTAGGCAAGGATTCACTGGAAAAAAAGTTCGTATCGTGTGGAAGGAGAACAATCAGAATGTACTGAAAATCAGCAGTTAAGTCAGGAACGTGCCACAGAGTCGAACGAGACGTCAGGGCAGGTTGAAATTGTTAACTCGTCTACACATGAGGGAGGTATGGGCGGTCCTAGTATCTAGGGTATTCCGAGCCTATTTAAAAGATCTCTGTTTTGGCCTCAAAACGAAATGAAAAAAAGGAAGAGTAATTGGAAGGAAAAAGTTCCAAGTGTTGTGACTTCAAAAATATGGCAAGATTATTATAAAAATAAGGCAAAGAAGAAGGAAGATATGAAACGCCAGAAAAAGGAATGAGCAGCAGAAAGGCTAGGAAGGAAGGAAGAAATAGAAAGAATGAAGCAATTGAAAGACCAAGAGAAAAAATTAACACTTAAAAGAAGAAATGTGCAAAATGTTAGACAAGACTTATTAGCTACATCTTCAGGTTATCGACAAAGTGACAGCGACACAACAGATGTCGAGAATGATGCAGTTCCTTATAAAGACTCATCAAGTGAATTGAACGAAGAATATTCCAGCAATTCAGAAATCGGTTTAACCTCTATGACCGTTGAACCCATTAATAAGGAAGTGGGAGAATTTGTGATCGTAACATACGAGAACGAATATTTTCCTGGTAAAATCACCAGAATTACAGATAATGGTGCAATAGTGTCTGCCATGAAGAAAAGCGGAAATTACTGGAAGTGGCCAGAAAGACCAGATGAGCTAGAGTATACGTGGGAAGATGTTGCTGGTTATATTAAAGAACCTCAATCAGTGAGCAGTCGCGGGGCCTTTTTGTTGTCCCTGAACTGGATAGTATTTGGAATTGACGTTTTCTTACTGTGTTGTTTTCAGTGTTATTTCTTTGTTGTTTTTTTACAAGCTTTTGTATTCTATAGTGTCCTTTGAACAAATTTTTCTCATAGATTACAAAATTGTAATGCTTAGTGTACATTCTTACTTGTTGTTAATACCAAATATGAGTTTTCATATTTTATTGGGTACTGGAGATTCTACTGCTAACTACTAATATTCTTAAGTGTTAATAATACAATAGAAAGCCTAGGATATTAACAATTTTATGTTTCATGTTTCTTATGTATGAAAAATACTAGTTGTCAACTACTAATCACAAATGTGTCAACTACTAGATTTTCTAAAGATGAAGCATGTCAACTACTATTTTTTTAAGGGTTTAGAAATATTTTTTTAAAAAAGTACTGAAAACTTTTATTTTTCATTAAAAATTATAATGTTTAATAAAATAGACCTTCAAAGTGTATAATAAAAACATTTCGATAAACAATCACAATTTAAAAACGTTTTGTAAGACAATAAACCTGAAAAAATCCTTAAAGCGTCAACTACTAGTGCCTTTACCTTAGAGTGGATCCCGTATAAATAATAATAATAATAATAAAACACCAAACCTGACCTTTCTAACTTAACCAATGGTTAGTGAACTTTATAAAATGTATAGCAATAAAATTCAGTATATCAATAAAATTTCAAAATTGAAATTGAAAGAGGCCATGGAGGTGACAGAGAATTAAAGAACTGTTGCATTTTTCAGGTTATACTTAAAAGCGCACTTAAAGTACATACGGTATATACAAACAAAGTATCCGGCAATCAAAAGTGTTTTCTAGATATTGTCCAGGAAACAGAATGAATGAAGCACGTGCTGTCGCCTGGTGGATTTTACCAGAACTTTATAGCTCATTCCATGGAGGTGACAGCAAGACGTCTAGCCATAATTTTTGTAATACGACATTTGTTTTTTTCATTTCAATAATTTTTCATTTCATTTTGCAATCGGCCTTTGAGTCAGAGTTAACTGAATTCATGATTTAATCTAAGACTTCTAAATAAAATAATTGTAGATAGGGAAACTCATTTCCCTGTTTTCAACTACCTAGTATCTGTTCAGAAGAACTATGAATCAAATAATGCTAGTATGCAAGGATTGTTTATGCATTCGTTCTAATAACTAAAAAAAGCACTGGATTCGAGCTGAGCATTATAAAGCCTTCTTTCCTTGCAGGCGCTCGCCGCTTGCTTTGGTTACGATTTCTATGAGTAGGCAATAGAAACTCGTTTAGGGCTGATTTTCTTTAAAGCTTGCGTTGCTTGCTTTGCGTGTGATTTGGGTGTGTAGCTAATTGAAACGCGTGTTGCATTGTACGCTAAGTGTGTCACGAGATTCAATTGGCTATTCACCCTAATCGCACGCAAAGCAAGCAACGCAAGCTTTCACGAAAAACCGCCCATACATGTAGAACACGCACTTAAACACGTGCTCCAATTGCCTACTCACCCAAATCGCAAACAAAGAACTCAACACATGCTTGCATCAAAAGCTAGCATAATATTTCAACTCATGGGCAAACAATGGATTAAAAGCGTAGATATTGCGCATCCTAGCATTACTTCATTTCTAGTTGGACCCCGTGCCACCAGAATGCAGTAAGTAACTTGAGAAACGGAAATTAACTATCTATAATCACGTTATCTGTGGTTCGTGGAGAATGATCAAATATAGGCTGAATTCGGTTCAATGACCTATATATAAAGCGATACTGGACTGACTGCTCCCATTGAAAATTTCATGAATATATGAAGCCGGGAACGGAGAGAACACCTAGGGCCGTATTTATGAATCACTCCTATGGTGAGTGGTTCCCAGGAGCATTATAATGATCTGCTTCTGGGAGTCCCCCACCTTTTGGTAGTGATTCATAAACATGATCCTTAATCTCGTTTGTCAACTTCCAGTCAACACCAATATGGATAAAATTTTCGGTTCTAACTCGGGTATTTTACGCGTGTACTGGTACGCGTGTCATAGTTTGAGTAATTGCTGTTTAGTGCAATAGTATTTAAAAGTGATAAATATTGGAGTTACCAATTAATATTGAGATAAAATTAGATTTACGAGTCAAGATAAGAAGTCTTTATCCGGCTTTCTATTCTAACATATTTTAAAAATATATTGAATCGAATTCGAATTTTAAAAATATATCCCAGACAGCATTGGGATTTGTGAGCTGCTTGTCGGTGAAACTTATGGTTTATTTTTTATTCTAATATTAGTTAAAGTTTTTTTTTTTTTAAATACATGTGTAGTTTCTAAATAAGAAATGTTGCTAACGATCTAACTTTATTTACCGATTTCATGGTAGGGGCAGGCAAGGGCTCGAGTAAAGAGCTTTATCTAGGGCCAACAATGAATTATATTAAGAGAACCCTGCATAGGTTACAGGTAAAAGGGACTCTGACAGAGTCAATAGCCCGGGGCCCCGAAATAGCTTAATCCAGAACTGCCTCAACGTCATAAATAAAATTAAAATAAAAAAAAAAAAACTGTTAAGTCCGTGAAAGTTTACACGAATATTGAAAAATGTAATATATTCTGATAAATGATATTTTTAGTTGTAGGAGTGAATTCTCAATGTGAGTCTTCCCATCACTAATTTTGAAATAATGCTTTTCTTCCAAAAATGTATTTTATCATGTTTTAACACCACAATTCTGCCTTGAATAACGTAAAAATAAACGAAATTGTCAGTGCAAAATTTTACACAAAAACTGCAAGGGAATTAAATAAAAATAAAATAAAGTAAAAACAAAGACAACCAGCTGTAGACTGATTGTATAGTAAGCTTTAGTTTCGCTTTCTAAATCCAGAACCCAGTTTCTTCTCTTTAATATATACACCCTTGTTTTAAAAAAGGAAACCTATATCGCAATATTGATACGTTCATTTGTTTCCCTTTGCTGTAATTTGACGCTCTGCTAGATGTGCATATTGTGATTGTTGCTGATGTAAGCTTTTTTAAAGCGCCAGATGCCTCCAATTCAAAAGTAAACCACGATGATATTATTATTGTATTTTTTACCTTCTAATAACAGCTATCCCGCCTTGTGTATTATTGCGACTTTTGTTTTTCACGTAGTCAATTTAAAGTAAAAATATACTAAAGCAGAATTTCCCTACATTTGAAGGCATTTTAAGACAATTTCCCATTTTTCCCTTTCGGTAAATTTTGAGCATTTTTTTCCAACGCCGAGGGAAATTTCCCTCCATCTTGCAATATTGAAGGTGATGATGTTTGGCACTTCCTCTACACGATAATTAATGTATTTTTTTTTTCTTTAAATATTTATAGTCTCACGTTTTAAATAGTGTTTTCTTCGTTTTCCAGGTAAAATGCGCCCCTACGCTCTGGTCTATTGGGCCTAGTGGTAAATCTTGCCCTGGTTATATCAAAGAAGATAATGAACTGTACTTTCCCTCTATCATGTTTTTCTTTGTAATGGAGTTGGAAACTCTGATTTTGAAATGCGTTTATGACCGTTCCTTTCTAGTTTTAATTCCTACCAAGAACAGAGTGGATGAAACCATTCGCTGTAAGCATTCTATCCAAAGTAGTTTATATTCATGACATAACCATAAGCGCATTTTTGCTTGTCCTAACTGTTAAGTCAAGATGCGAAATTTGTAAATCTGCCAGGGCGGATGTAGTTAGCGTATTTCATGTATACAGCTGCACAGAGCACACACGGTGTTAAGTAGAAACTATAACCATTTGGTTAATGATTTATATGTACCGGTATGTGAGAAGACGAACGTAATTACTTCTGTTTTCTCCAATTGGTGGGCTCGTATTCATTGCGTGTAGTGTTTGTTGGTAAACCAAGAGTGAAGGAAAATATTGGGTCCATTCATTAAATGAGTTGGTTGACTACGAATTCTGATGACTTTTATTTTGTTTGCGCTTACGAAGATGATAATTGTAAGAATAACTTAGCGACATGAGTTCTCTTGTACTGCGCATTCAGCTGTACGTACCAGCACTGGAACACTCGAGTAGTATCTAAAGATAAATTTAAAATGTCCGCTTTTTTAAAAAAAAGAAAAGGAAATTCAGTCTAATTCTTGAGTTATGCACGTACCGTATTGTGCATGCAATGCCACATCCCATAATGCTCTCAGTATTTGCGAGAATTAAGGTAATTAAAATTGGGCCACACAGCGATTACAAGTGTAAAAAAATGTGAAAGTGTGGTCTATGTTTGAGTATACTGAAAGTAATGGATCGACATTATTAACTATCCTCCTTCGCTCCCTGATTTCATATAATCGTTATTTTTTTTATGGCATCGAACAGTCTAGTATCGTTTGAGGCAGAGGTCAATAATACTGAAATTGCCCAAGGCGTCAGATGTCACCACTTGTTATTTTTAATACTTGGGTAATATATAGAGTTTCGTTTCCTATTTTATTCCGTGGACAGTCCGCGATCAGGCGTACGGATTGAATCTACTTGTCGGGAACAGATTTCCTGATCTGACGTGAAACAATCTGCTCTCAAATTCACGGAAAAAGGACCGATAGAAAATTTGCAAATTTCGAAAAGTTTATATATTTGGCAACACTGAAGCGAGTTACGTACCCTGCGTCAATCTGAACATTGAGCTGCATTTACCATACTGGAGTGCTCGATTGATATGTGAAGACAGGTGCAAGGGGAAATATTTCCTTTTGTGTTTTTTTTTTCAGTTTAATCCAAAATAAAACGAAGTTTCAACTCTTACTGAAGTCTTTTACGCTTGTTGTGGCTGTGTGATTCATGTGTTAGTTTTAGAGTTACATAATTGGATTTCGCATATAGGGAAAATGTGACAAATGGCGAAAGGATAGAAAATGGCAAACATAAGATTTAAAAGTTTCCGCGCAGTGTCAGAGAGTCAGTACTGGTGCTGCCACGTTCAGGTACGCTGTTCCCTAGAAATGGAAGCGCAATTGTGAGTCAAGCGGAGTGAATGGAATTACGCCCAATTGCGCTATAAATTTGCATCATTAAACCTTAAGGTTAAGTAGACACATTCTATATTTCGAAGCCTTATGAACTGGGTAGATCAAAAGAGTAAACCTTTATAGAAATATCTTTATTAATGCAGTACTACGTTTCTACGTTTTTGGACAAGTTTTATGAGTTGATTATGTAATGGCGTCCCAGGTGAGCAATGGCAATCACAGATTTTTGTAGTGTATGCGGTGAATTTGAGAGCAGCTAAGTGTTGTAATTGTGTGGAGGTGATCAACGTATCAACTGCTCACGTGCTGAATGTAATGGGTGGGAATAGAAACGTCCGTACTTATGTGATTATTGGGCATCACTGAAAAACAGGAAAGGCCTTTAATTCCGTGACATTTTAGCCTGTTCAAGTATCAAATAACGTATTCTTGTAGGTCATATAATTTATCTTCACAAAACTCATTAAGCGAAATTCTGTTCACCATTGTCCGACCAGGTAAGGCAATCACAAACAGTACAGACATTTTTAAAACTGAATTTTTGGAGTTCAGTTTTGAAACCATTTCGTAATGTTAATAACCACATTGTGGAGAATAGTATGCAGTTTATTTCAATTATTATCGTTTCTAAAATTGGCCAAATAATTTTTGTGCAGTCTTGTTAGAAGCTTAGATGTCCTCCATTCATCGTCCTTCTCATAAGCTTAGATGTCCTCCATTTATCGTCCTTCCCATAATCGCATCTCCTATAAGTTACATTCACTTTATTTGAAAACAAGGCATAAGTAAAAATAATGCTCTACACAGAAACAACAGGCTTAGAAAACTATAAATTAGGACGGAAAGTTTGATCCTGTTTGGATTAAACTGAAAAGTGGAGAATCAAATATAACTGTGGGGTTCCAGATGCTAACTTGATTTGTAATGCAATCAAGCGTTCCAGTATGATATATTAGAGCTCACTTAATGTGAACAATGAATTGTTTGTTTTAAATATGAATGTGCTAATTCTAACGAAATTAAAAGAACCTGTTTAAGGTTGATAACGCCCTAATAAATCAAGGAATTAAATGCTAAAATAAGGCAAGGGTAGAAATCTCCTCCAAGCTGTATTGGCCAATCATAGATGAATTGGGTACTACTTTGAGTGTGGTTTGCTAAACTGACACCGTGTACACTATTACTTGTCGAGATATGACGTCATTCGTGATGATGTAGTCGTCACTTTCAGCGCCTGTACCTCTGAACTAATCAAACGGAACTTTTTTCTTGTTTTGATGTGAAGAATCATATCCGCAAGTTCGTTCCAAAGGGCATGTTCAACGGATTAAAGTAGCACTTAGCTCTGAGAGAGCATTTTAATAGTTTTGGTTGCTACCTATAGGCAAACCAATAAGATTCAAGTGCTCTCTCACCGCTTAGTGTCACCTTAGTCCGTTGAATGCGCCTATTATTTCAGGGACACATTGTATATTCTCCTCTAGTGCTCCAAAATTTGAACAGGAAACATGCTGATTATAAGTGAGCTTCTCTTTTACAATACATACTTTTTTTTAAGTGGAAAAATTCCTGTCTGCAAGCACACATCTAAAAATGCATTCCGTGCGAAATGGAAATACATTATATGCTTGGTTCTTCTATCTAGACATGATCTTTCATTTGCCTAATAACTTGCCCTCCTTCTAGTTTTGTGCGCTTTCGCCAAAAGAATGGATTTATTGCCTAGAACCTAAAATGCATTCGACCATATATTTTGTTATCTTGGAAGACCTTCTGAAGGTCACTGTCAGATTTCTCGGCATTAGCAAACGATACGTACACTTGCAATACAGCAGCTGGTAAGTGTTAACACGTAGCATGGTGCCTTAACTTCAGGAGTAGGTACAAGATTTTAAGTACTTGAGCTGAATACGCAATGAAATACTTTTATTATTCGCGAC
This sequence comes from Lepisma saccharinum, assembly GCA_022664845.1. NCBI lineage: Eukaryota > Metazoa > Arthropoda > Insecta > Zygentoma > Lepismatidae > Lepisma > Lepisma saccharinum. The sequence goes on along the minus strand of JAGDQP010014497.1, from coordinate 36,492 downwards.
GTGGCAGTTTGCTGTTATTATAAAAATGTGTGATGAAAATAATAGTATTTGTAGGCCAACCGTTGTGATTAAGTGAGTTCTGCAGAAGAAGTCCTTTTAGCATCAAGATGATCAGGAAGCTATTTATCTCTCCACGTATTTCGACACTGGGTTTGTGGACTTGTATTGTGCTAGCAGTCACCGACTCAATTGCAGATTTTTCTTGCACTGGGAATATCCCGGAATTGATTGCATCAGTGGATCGTCCTCAATAAAATTTTCTTGGTCACGAACTTTTGCGTCGCCGCTATTATACCAAAAGTTTCGATGCTTTTGGCTACAATATAAATAGCAAAAATTGGCATATGTAGTTACTGTGTTACGCTTGGTGATTATATAATACCTTAGGGACAGCATGTGTTAAAAAATACTGGTGGCGCCAGTTTGTTTTGGCGGTGGCACAGAAATAACTCACAACCAAAAATGTCTGTGGTAATTCAAAACTTTTTGGTGTTCCAGGAAAACCACCAACGCTTGTGTTAAAAGAACACCGTTTCTGGTGTGATTTAGGTGATTGTGTGATGGTGCTACGCCCTTTATTGTGTTGAATCAGCATAAACAACACGTCTATTGTGTTGAATCGCAGAAATCAACACCATGTGTTGTGTTGATTTAACACAGAAGATGGTGATTGTCCTGGGACATCGAAAACGGTTGAACTAACGCAGCCATATTTTGCTGTGCCATGGTAACTAAAATATACAGGATAATAACGTGATACAACGACAGCTTCGAGGGAATATATTACATAAAAATAAGTAGAAAACGTCTATGGCCGATTGGATATTCCGCCACTTTTCAGACGTATAGTGCACTGGTTGCCGAAAGCGTGGAAAGGCAAAGACATTCCGAGAAATTATTTAAGAAAAGGCGAGTCGAAATGGACATGAATGGAAGGATTTTACGTTGTGCCAAGAGGACATATATATTGTGTTGCCACGCGACGAGACGAGTCGAGACAAAGAAATGGCTATAGAAAACGAGACAAGACAGAGCTGTCATAATGTAAATGTACGTCTTTTCGAAACGAGACACTCTCTGGACATTTTCGAGACGAGACAACCAAAATCTCGTCTCCTCAGATACACTATCGATCAGATTCTACATGCCGAATAATAAAAGAGCATGGTTCCATAACAATCAGGGTAAGAAATAACCTTTTTGTTTGGGAGAAAATGTCTTTGTCTACTTGGATGCCACACTGAAAATTTTTCCGAAACATTTTTGGAGAAAGCTACGCAACCATATTTGCTGAATATTCCCAGTAACTTGGCTAATAAGAGCCAGCCATCATTTAATTTTCAGAAATACTTAGAGCAAGAGAAAAAAGAGGATATGAAAATGTATCAGTTAGAAGCAAGGATCTTTATCTAAAAATGATACTGGACTGACTGCTGCCATTGAAAATTTCATAAATATATGAAGTCAGGGAGCGGAGAGAACATTTAATGTCGTTTGTCCACTTCCAGCCTGCACCAATATGGACAAAAATTTCGGCTCTAACTCATTTTTTCACGCTTGATATCGCTGTGTGGTTCGTTTTTTGATCTATGTCTTAATTCTTGCAAAAAAACGTAAATAAAACTTTGGTAAACTTTATTTTTATATGGGCCAGTCAAGTAACTTTTGACTACGGACCGTCACGATTCGCCCCTTAGCTATTAAAATCCAAACCCATGCCTCTGCCGGGACTCGAACCCTGGACCTCGAGCAGTTTGCCTACCGCCACAGACTGCACGGCCACCCGGCCGGCCGGCGCAAAAAAAAATGTAAATATTATTTGCATTCTCTTCTGTTATATGCAGTGTACATTATACTATTATATGAAACTTTGAAATTAAGACTTAAATAAAAACGAGCCACACAGCGATAAGAAGCGTATAAAACTAAGCTACATCTGGAAATTTGCTCCACATTGGATTTTAGACTAGAAGTGGGCAAACGAGTTTAAATATTTGCTCTGGCATCTATCTTTCGCCACTAAGCAGTCAATCCAATATCGTTACGTAGAGCTCGATGGTTAGAAGTCAGTCCAGCGTTTTACGCAACGTTTATAAAACTAACTGTAGGTTGCACTAAACGTGACGTCAGTGACCTATCCAAGTTTTTTAGAATTAGATCATAAGCCAAAATAAAAATAAAAAATCCAAACGTAACAACGCCAGATCTCCATCTTGGTGTGACCAGCCAAAATTAGGTGAATTCTCTTAACTTATAATCTAAACATCGATATGCTAATTTAGTTAAATATATACTGTTTTAATTAAGCACCTCAAAGAGAAGTAAAACTTTGGTTTTAGAAGTTGATCACTTTCATTTTAAGGCTTTCCCACTCTTTTAAATTCTGGCTCTGCATGCCAAAATGTCAGACTGGCGTCGGTATATTCGGATACAGTTTCTTATTTGGGCCTATCATCTAATAGTGTACAAGAGGATACAGTATTAGAATAAGTCAGTGACGTCACGTGTGAGACAACCTATTAGTTTTATAAACGTAGCCAACAATGAGAATAGAATAGAATAGAGGGAGTTTGAGACTGGTTTATGGGATACTGGACTGAAAATTTTATGAATATAAGAGCGGAGGGGATACTTAATCTCGTGGGCCCACCTCCAGTCTAATCCAATATAAACAAAATTTTCAGTTCTAACTCAAGTTTTTTACTCTTGTTTTCGTTTTGCGGCTTGCTTTTTATTTACGTCTTAACTCTTGCAAAACAACTCTAAATATTATTTACAGTATGTACTGTACAGTAATATGCTCTGTACACTACACTATTATATGATTAACTTATGAATTAAGACACAAATTAAAAAAACGGACCGCATATCGATAACCAACGTAGAAAACTGACTTAGAACCTAAACTTTCGTCCATATTGCATTAGTTGGGAGTGGATAAACGAGGATAAATGCTTGCTCTAGCATCTGTCTTTCGATATTACTCATATCAGTCCAGTATTTTTACATAGTGCTCGATGGAATGGCTGATGTTAACGTTTTTACTACCATGATTCTTTACTTTGGCAAGTCAGTCATCTTCCCATTGTCATTCGATCTCTTACAGTTTCATTTTCACTTAATTCCAAATGTCACTGCATATCAATGCCCTGTTGTCCACACGCCAAGGATGAACACGACCAGATAACCTAACCCAGAACTTCGGCCATTGTTCTTAAATATGTTGATCAGAGATCATGATTGCCAACATCTGTCAGCAACTGCCTTCCAGTACTTTATTATTGGAACTTAATCTGGAAATTTTCTTTTCTTAAAGTGTGCAACGCTATTTCTTTCTTTCGTTGGTGTGAATTACTGTCGTTTACACTCTACAAGCAACAATTTGATCGTGATAAACGCCACAAATTTAAATTTCTGATTGCGAGAGAAAGAAAATAGATATTGGAAATTTTAAATCGAAATTGTCTGGGAATTGTTCTTTTCCTAAGTGATTTCAATATTCAATTCAGTAGAACAAATGTATAAACATTCATATATATATAAACAGGAAGGGAATTTGGTGTTTAACTATGTTATTTTGGTTCAAACAAAATCAAACCGATAGAATCTAGCGAGAAACACCAAGGGGGCCGGGGGGTGTATTTCGCTGCCACATACAAATATGATCTATTTTTGTAGTATATCATGAAATATTCTAAAAAAAAAGTTTCATTTTCTTTCGGAATCAACCTACAGATATTAAGCGTAGCGTAGCGATTCACAATTTCTACAAAAAATCTAGTAGAGTAAGAGGGGAACGTGTTCCTTTAAAGAAATAGGCTCTCCTTTGGCCTGATGTTAAGAAATATGCTAACTAAAATCTTCTATTTATTTCCGAACTAACCTACAAGTATTAACAGTCGCATACCAGTTCGGAAAATGTACCGAAAACACAAAGAAGGAAAGGGCGGGAGCCATCCCGGCGCTCAACACACTTAATTTTGTTATTAGCCTTAAAATAAATTAACAAAATGCGTGAATTACAAAACGCAACTATCTACGTACCAACACCACGTCTTACAATTTCTAATCACAATAATATATTTTACGCTGTGACGATCGAGCAGATGTACTTATCAGATAAAAAGCTGCGCAAATATAAAGCAAAAATGAAATATTTTGTTGAATGTAATTTCATTGAATAGTTTTGTAAGATAAGTTATCATCTTGACAAATTTTAAAAGTAGATGAACAGTAAAATGTATCAAATTCAGCCCGTCTACCATGCAGTGTAAACCTGAATAAAAAACAACAAATGAATTAAAAATTTTCTGCAAAGAGAAAATTTGAGCTTTGGAATTCATGGCTAGGTTAGAAAAATATGTACCCTTATTTGCTGAATGCGGGAGAAATTTTTATTGCGCTATATGCGGAAAGGACGTATTACAAATATCAAAAACTCAAATCACAACTCTGAAAGCTACATAAATTTGATGTCCGCACTTTTCCCTTTGGTATGTGACTGTTAGCTTTCCAATCAGATACAAAAATCATAATAATTTATATGGATTTCTAGGACGAAACTAACTTATAAATTCCTTAAATCTTGTTTCAGTTTACATCATTTAATATAAAGGACGAATGTTCCACTTTGTCCTATTAACACACGCTATGCTATTAGGTTACAACGTAACATACCGAAGGCGGCGCTTAGCATATTAACAAGATGAGCCATGTGTCCATCGTTGAAAATGGATGACTCAGTAGTCACTAGAAATAACAGTTCTCTTGCGAGGAGGAAGTAGAATATAGATAAGTGGTTGTATGTATTTGTAGGGATTGGAGTTGCTTCAGAGACGCTATAAGTTCGCTTTGTGTTCCTTCCACTGCCAAAACATTTTAAATAAACATACTTCCTTTTCCTAGACGCAAATATATAAACGTTGCAGATTAAAATAATTGAAATAGTGTAATTTGTTATTTTTACTTGATCTTTCATTCTTTTTCCTTCATTCCTTTTTAATAAATCATTTTTGTTTCATTTCTGGAAAGGATTTTCATGGATTTGATTAGTTCCAAGGTTATTTACTCTCAGTGATTCCCCTACCAGGTGGGGATGTTTAACACACGAAGCCTCGACAAAACACTCAAGTTTATTTATTTTTTGCTGTGAAAAATGTATAGTAAGCGTAGAAAACTTCACTTGCACCCACCCAATATTGACTTTTCTCCCCCGAAACTCAAAATCCTGTTTCCTCGAAGCCTTTCTTTGAAACTTAGGGCCACATGCACAGTCGTTCCGCGGGCTACCGACGGAAAGCCTGACCGACCCATGGCAATTTTGTGTTGCACAGTCAGCCCGTGAGACTGAAAGAGACCCGCGGCCTCCACGCGGCATTAGAGTTTAGTCGCGGGAGGATCGAACCACTCTTGGCTGTCCTGTAGGTATTCTGTGCATCTTCATCTCGTGATTTTATTTCGGTATTTTTTGAAATATATTGTATTTTAGCCATGAGTGTTGCTTTAACAATATACAAGAAAGTGGTACAAGTAATTTACAAAACATATGTTTACAATCAGACCATTTATGTTAATTATTTTATAATTTAAAAAAAAAAATCAGCACAGTGTTGACGTGCTGTCGTAATAACAATGGGCTTGTTCGGAAATACATAACGAAGTGCACGGAATGCATGATCTTAACGCTGAAAATTATTTTCGTGAAATTCGTTTTGTTCGTTATTTCCGAACTCTCCAAACCGTTGTCAGGATAACGATAGACACCAACTCGCATACATAACAAAGAAATAAACGAAAATAGAAGGTGTGGTTATAAGTAGGGACATGAGGCTCAAAATACGAAGCAAGTTGGTTTCTTGGAGAGATTCTATTCCAAGAATAACGTTATTTACCAACATGTAAGACCTTTCTTTGGAGAAATTCCTTATATTCACTTCAGATTTCATTTGCTACACTTGTATAAAGAACTTAGCATTCTACTCGTTGAATTTGGTCAACAGTAGAATAAATCGATTCTCTTTCATACCAGAATTATCTGGCTGAAGTTCCTACATATTTCTATATTCTTCAAAATTTCCATCACTTCGCTAACTACTAAATCACATTTACGGGACAAGAAAAATATTCCAATTACATAAAATATTTAAAAGAAATTGCAAGGAATTAACATTTAACGTTTTAGTCAAATTGTATTGCCAAGAAGAGAAACCAATACATAGAACAAACAACTTTAAATTTATTTTTATATGGGCCAGTTTAGTAACTTTGGACTTCGGCCCGTCACGATTCGCCTTTAGCTGTTAAAATCCACACACATGCCGGGATTCGAACCCGGGACTTCGAGCCGATGGCCTATCGCCACAGACCGCTCGGCCGGCCGACAGACAAAACAACTATTTTAATAAATACTTGAAAGTCTATCTTATACCGCCCTCAGCCTTAGATATCTAAAGGTCAGAAGTAAAATTCAATTCAATTCAATTCCATCTTATCCAAGACTCTAATGCTGCTTGCGGATTACAATTAAAACGTGGTGCATTCAGGCTTTATGAAGGCTGAAACAGCATGCCTTCCTTCAAGAACTTGTCGTTTAACTGAAATCATTAGAAAAGTCTGTTATAATACACAGAACTGGAGAGTGTCTTTCATAAACGCGATAATTTTGAACTATACGACGTTATTCTTTCTTTTACTCAAAAAGCCTCTAGAAAAAACATTCTTTAATAATTTCATCTTTTACTGGTGGTGCTATCTAGTGGCAATCGTGATATCTAACAGGAATCCACAGCTCGAAAAAGTGTAAAATATGGGAAAGGAAAGATAAATCAATCGTTTACGATAAACCGTTATATTAATCTGCTATGTACATTAGTTGTGTCTACTGCAGAAATAGCAGCCATGGCTACAATTTTATACCTCTAGATGAAGCAAAATAAGATTACATGATGCGAAAGGAGGTAACTTTATCATGCGGATGGTGGCCATGTTAATTTTAACGAAGTTCACGAAGTCAGAGCTAGTTCGTTTCGTGCGCGAACGAAATTAACTGAGGGTGACTTTCCGAACGGCTAACTAAATGAACGAGCTTCACGAAAGTAGTTTCCGAACGCTTCGTGAGAGAACGAGATTAACGCGTTAAACTCGTTCGTAGTTTCCGAACGAGCCCATTATTATACTGTAGTCTATGGTGCTGCTCACTAGATGGTAGGGAGAAGGATAGGTTCAATTCAATTAAACCTATAACCGAAACTTTTCATAAAAGTAAGCGTAGTTTATCGAACGGATCTATAGTTCATTCAGAAAAGAAAATGAGTTTTGGTGCATGTATTATTATTACATTAGTTCGCAGCTTGTTAACGTAAATAGCAGATCGTGCAGAGTAGTGTTTTGTTTTAACTTTCATAGCTCATTGAGTGCCGCACATGTCGCAACTCGCAAGTAATTGTACTGATGAACTTTGCTTCGTTTAATATAATAATAATCTTTCTCCATGGAACAAATTTCATGTTGTGCTCATGGTTTAGAACTTGAGAAAAGAGGAAAATGTTCGCTTGAAATTAAACATACATTACGCTAGCTTTTCGCAATTTGGGTGAGCAGCCAATTGAAACACGCGTTTTATTACGTGTTATACATACTACGTAATAAAACACGTGCTTCAATTGGCTACTCACCCAAATCACACGCAAAGCAAGCTAGCATGTAAATCAGTCCTTAACAAGGATTCTGCCAGACTCCCCAACGGATGGTGTAACCCCTACAAATCGTCGAGCATCACCCCAATTTTAATATTTTTGTAGTTAAAAGTCAAAAATATTTATATTCCTAGCTTTGGCTTTATGTTACACATACTGAAACTCCTCCCCTAGTTTTAGCAATTTCAAACATATATCATAAACTTAAGTATTTTTCAAATGTAATAGTGTAGTCTCCCGGACTTTCTATCCTGTTTTCTCTTTTAGCTTAATTCAATTTGCTACGGTAGGCCTAGGTTCGGTTAGGTTTAATGAGATATGAAAACGTAAAAGGACCATGAACTGATTATGGTGGAGCAATTTCCGATGTTATTTTTTAAATCTGCTTAACAGCATGGTTAATACAATTACAATGCTCTTTCTGTTATATAAAATGTTCCATTTATTCTCTGATTTCTCCTAACATACATTTTCGTGATTTGTTTTTTAATGCTTTCAAATAATTTATCATGATTACATATGTCTTTCTCTCTCTCTCTTCTTTTTACAAATTTTGATACCAATGCCTAATTAATGATCAATATATTTTTTCTCTTCTGATAACATGAGAGAAAAGCTTTTTGTTACTTTTTCGTTATATTCTTCAGGTATTTTCCACCACACATCGCCTAATTCTTTTTATTAGATACTGTATTGGTAACTTTACATTCCCTTTGTCCTTATATTTTTCCTGTATTTAGAAAAATACGCCCCTCTTCTTACGTACACGAAATCACTTTGGGCTTGCAAGTTTGTAACGTTTCCTCTTCTCGCTAGAAACAATCAAATAAATGACAAAACTATCGAACGCAACGTGATTGTCTACTTTTTCCATTATTTTTCTAACCTCGCTGCAGGTTTATTGTACTAAAGAAGCCAGCGGCTCAGACGTCACCGCGGGATTCCGCCGTAAAGCACTGTGCAACAGCAACACAAAGTGATCCCTTCGGCAGACCGCGTTAACAGGGCACCCACGGTGCAGCTGCGGTTTTGACTGTGCATATGGCCCTTAGTGAGACCTCATGCTGATATTCCGCGTGGAGCGAAAGAAACACTGATATCTTTTCAATCTATGACCCGCTAGTCAGTCGATTCCCATCTGGATATAGCATAATACTACGTATATATTCACACTTTACCCAAAAGAATAACTACAGTAGCCTATTCGTTCTCCGCCATAATGAGGAAATTAAATCCCAAAATTAGAATCATCAAATATCCAATATTCACTTACTGAATACGATCATCTTCAATGATGATCACTACGTGTGTTCGTGCTACAGTGGCCGCACTAAAAGCGAATTGTACTATAAGTGTGCTTACCACTCTGGCGAGCGTCACCTGTGTTGTATCATTCCATATGAGATTTAATAGCAATCGTAAAATAATCAAAATCAGTCAAAACGGCATTTTTCCCATTTAGTTCGTTGCGTTGTGTTCAATTATGGAAGAATCACCCTTCAATTTCGTATATGAAACAATGTCACCTCCTGTTCACTAAAAACGTCTTAAGTTCCCAATGCACCAACATTAACAATTTCTAGTCGAAATTGTGTGATTGCAGTCTAGCTTCGACTCCAATAATTAGGATGTCTTAATTATGGCTTCGAATATATTTTGATTCATGAAAGAAACACTTTAATGGTTGGACTCCATTGACAATTTGAAGTTCAACGCGAGCCAGGAAAAAAGAATGATTTTTTTATGGTCCGATTAAGGTAAGATAAAAATTAAGTTAAGTAAATCGATTGGGAACAAAAAGTGTACTTCTATTCGCAATCGAATAGTTCAGGAACTTGATATGCCTATATCCAGAGGTGCTTCGTTGACTAAGAGGGATGTGATCAAAGATGTGGCAGATAAACAGCGGGTTGCCAGATCATGGTCATATCCCTGAAAATAAAATAATTCAATTTTCATCTAAATTAACAATAATACGTTGTCTTATGTAATCTTTATTATAAAACTAGATAGTTTGTCTAGCTTCAACTTGTTGAAAGCTGCGAAAGCTTAGTTCCAAAGGAAGGCTATTTATTCCTCCCGGGAGTGCAGGAGGAGACAAGCAAGTCAGGAAATACAGAAAAATAAATAGTGGTCGAAAACTGAGATTTTCTGAGCTGATTCACCACTTGAAAGTGATTTTGGAGTATGTTGATTAGATCGTAGAGCAATTAGATATTTATTTGAGCTAGCGCTTGGCTTATCGCGGAAGTAGGCGGACTGCCCTGACAGCTCAATAATTGATTTGGCGACATTAATTCTGCTTTCGCTATGATGAGTCCCACTTTCACTTCCTTTTTTTCCGTTGCGCTTATAGCATACATTTTCTAAGGATGAAATCTTTCGGCCGATATCCTTCTTGATTATTTTTGAATGACCTTTCCTTCACACATAATACAAGTTATAGTTTGAAGGCTTCTCATAATATAGGAACTATGCGGTAGCAGTATTGCAGACTGAGAGTGTCTGCCACCTTCTTAAACGAAAATACAATACAAACTGAAGAACTGCCAAGCTTCTAATTTCTATGAAACAATATTTGTTATAACATATAAACACATATTCAAAAACATACGAATAGAATCTTCCAGTATAATAATATGGTCAAATGTGTTGTAGTATTAAGAACATAACCAAAGAATAGAATTGTTCTAAGACGAACCTATTTACAATGCCTGGAATCGTAAAAAAAGGGATTGAAGAAGAATATTTTCTTAAGTAAAAAAGTAGATACAGGCTAAGAAAATATTACATAAGTTCGTGGTGACTAGCGTAAATGCTTCGCTCTCTAGGGTGAATTGAGCGATGAGGGGGGTCAAATCTGAGGTTTACAAAAGAATCTGCTGGGTAGGAGGCGGGTGTCGTGAGACATCTGTCTGAGAAGGGTGAGGTTGTATGCCTGTGAATTCAATTTGTGGCAACGTTACATCTCTGGAACTGTTTCACTGATTAATCTAGCAGAAATATATTAACTTTCTGTGGGCTGGATGGGAGAGAGGTTATCTCTGAAATTTATATAAAATAAACTTTTTCTATATTTTAGTCTCCAAATCACCATAATAATCTTAAAATTATTAGTCCAAATGATGATATATCACATGCATACACAATTAGAACATGTTTAGAGAGCGCGTGTGGAGTCCAATACATTTCTGGAACACAAAACGACTTACGGGATTTGCAGTAAGATTTACTCTATCGTACGAGTATTTGCATAACATAGTAATTTACATAATCCGCTTATAATACCGTTTTTGAAAGATTTTATTTCATTCACGGAAAATATATATCATTCAGAGCTCACTAGAGAGGGAAGGGAGTGGGGCGAGGAGGTGACTAACATTTCTGGGAAAGTAAAATTAAGAAGTTGTTTTGTGTTTCTTTAATGTAGGAGCATTTAGATAGAGAAGCTAGCGAATATATCAATATTAACTGATACATTTTATTCAGTATATGATGTTCCCCTCCCTTTACTCCCCTTTCTTCCTACTTCTACCTTAATCGCTCCATTTGCTGCCGCAGACTTTCTATTGGATTTGCCTCTTTTTTTCTGATTAGACCTAATAATTATGAAAATTTAATTATTTTTCCCCCATCCAACATTCCGGGTTAAAAACTACTTTCAATTGTGAAAAGGCTGTACTTGTAAACAATTATTAACTTTTCCTTTATTGATTTACTATTTTTCATATTTCATTGTAACATGTCTGAACGCAGTATAGGTGAACACATTACGTGCACAATATTGAACATCTGAAAAACAGAACGCAAACACTTCTCAGATTATACGAAATAACGAAGATCATCGAAAAGAAAGGAAGTTCGCCAGTTTATGAAAATACACAGAACAGGTCCTCAGCAAACCGATATTAGAATGAAATATTTACGGTTTACAAAGTGCCAGTAAAATGAAGTTTTAGCCATAAATAATCTGAATTGCCATCTATACATCTGAACAGAATAACAGTTCATAACACAATAAATTGTGATTGAACACCAAACGAAAGAGCAAATAAGAACACCCTAAACAGAGAAGAAAATTAAGAAAAAATCACTCTTGAAAACGCTAGACAAAGATTCAATTAACTTGCCAGAATCACGTATATTAATGTCTTCACTTTTAGTTCATACATAGTAAATCATTACGTCATGGAACGAAACTCGTAAAAGTAAGCCAATCCAGGGATGCATAGCATAATATGCCTACCCAGGTATCCGTGTCGTACAAGGCGTCAGGTACATGCATGTTTGTGTACAACTAACGTATTTCAACGTGTTGGCTCGAGAAAGATGTCATGAAACAATATCCGTTGATCAGTAAAAGAAAGTTTAAGAATGTGTAGTGGTGGAAGTGGCAGCACAAATCGTAACCTGAATGTCGGAATCCCGCCCCCAGATAATAGTAAAAAAATCAATTTGCACTGGAACATGAGATGAAGGAAATGTCTCGAAACCCAATTCAAATACCTTTTTCTTAAAATTAGTTGAGGCGCAGGGTGTTTAAACATCCCAGATATTTTGATGTTTGTTTTTCTTTGAATAATCCGGGCACCGCTCATTGAAAATAAATATCGAATAAAAATAAAATAAAAATCTAACTAAATTTGCCACGTCCAGAACAGCAAACACACGATTGTAAATACACAGAAACTGCTGTTTCTGTATTGTTGAATAGGTTTCTGTATCTATTTCGAGAGTACCGGTTGTAATTTTGTACATTCACGGACATATATACTGCGGGAGTTGCATAGAAAAGCATTTACATCTTTATTTAAATTATAGCTATCAGCCAGGCAGGCTGTTATAATTAAGCCTTGACTTGTCTGTGGCAGTCTAAAGGGTTTTTATCTAGTCCCTAAATATAAGGTAAATATAAATTAAACACTACATTATAGACTAAATAACTGTTAAACTCCCGAAATTTAAGTGGCTGTGCATTTAAATATATGTGGAGTTAGTAACGTGAGTTATACTTTGTTGGCGATAATATTAAGAAGCATCCTAATGTATTAAGAAGCGCTCGAAGCAGCTAATGGCGCTCAAGGAAAATATGTTTTAAAGGCAGGGAAAAACCTGAAATTTCCGGGAAAGAGGAATTTCTTTTTCTTTAAGGTGGCAAAAAAACTCGTTTTATTGACGAAAACGTTTTTTTTTTTTTCGCCTTTTCATCACCAATGTTTAACCGTTAATGATTTTGTTGTTTAGGTTTATTACAATTAAATGTTGCGACTTTGAAAAATGCTTTCAGTTTTCATTAGGAATGCAAGATATCTACTTAGCATCTTTGTACAGGAAATTATGTTCCCTTCAGACTCTTAGGCATCTTTGGCTCAGAGGGAGAACACTTTCATAATGCTTTACAACTATGTAAGAGGCAGTCCATTGTTTTATTTCTAAATCTATGGTTTCAACATCAACTAATATTTTAAATAATTCATTCATCATAAAATGCTGTCAGGGACCCCGTAGTAGTAAAAAGGCGTTCTTTTCCAAAGTAGCACAACAATAAAAAAAAACTAGTTTTCTCGGACCACAAATATACACCTCAAATACGATAAAAAATCTAAAAGCAACTGATATTGTCAGCCGTCAGTCCATTGGTGATTCAACGTACTAGTTTAATTTTTAATGCCTGGTTTGGGCCAATTATAACTAAATAATGGGTTGTGATCCTCGGAAGCCCTCCTGGCTATTCACAGAATACGCTGAATGCTACATTCCTGTCTGTTAGCTATGAACATCGTTACTCATTCAAACAATTTTGGAATTACAGCATGCAGAATTCCCCTAGATGCAGTGTTGCCAACTACAAACTGTAAATATTTTTTATGCTTGTTTCTGATTATTTGATCTCTATTCAAGTGTTTTATATTGCATTACTTTATTCCTGGTGAGTCCGTTAACTTCTTAAATATGTCACTTTAGTTTATAAACACACTCACTTTATGTAAGTATATATTATACATTTCCCAATAATAATTCACAACCACAAAACATTGCGACAACTATTAAATCACAATTCCAATTCTTTTACTTACAATTTTCTCATTGCAAGCAACATTCACCTGTATATATTAGTATGTGCATTTTATGCAACTTGTTAGATTACATTTAGATTCACACTGAAAAAGCCTTTTATCTGTATGCGTTAGCATGTGTATTTTCAGCTTACTCATTCGAGTACATTTATATTCACACGTTTCACATCGAAAAGGCCTTTCGCCTGTATGTATTAACATGTGTATTTTCAGATTACTCTTTTGAGTACTTTTATATTTACATATTCCATATCGAAAAGGCCTTTCGCCTGTATGTGTTAACATATGTGTTTTCAGATTACTCATTTGAGTACATTTATATTCACATATCTCACACGGGAAAGGTCTTTCGTTTGTATGTTTTAACATGTGTATTTTCAGACGTCTCTTTAGAGTACATTTGTATTTACATATTCCACAATGAAAAGGTTTTTGGTCTGTATGTGTTTTCAGATGACTCTTTCGAATACATTTATGTTCACATTTACCACATCGAAAAGGTCTTTCGCCTGTATGTGTTAACATGTGTCTGTTCAGAGTACTCTTCTGAGTAAATTTATATTTACATTTTTCACATTCGAAGATAGTATCTTCTCTATGAATTTGTATGTGTCCTCTAAAGCTATTTTTTTCGATAGATTTATATCCGCATATTTCACATTGGAAACCTTTCGTGTCTGAACTGGCTCGTCCGTGTTCCTTCACCTGAAATTAGAATAAAAGTTACTTTAATACATTTTTATTGTTGGCGTTTTAAGGTTCCTCGAAAAACAAATAATTACATTTCAACGGATCTTTAGTGCTAGGCTTTATTCTCAACCCTGGAACCGTCGCGTGGTGCAAATGTGACCCTGCGTGGATAATTTTCTTTCCAACACAGCAGAAACAAATGGTAATTCCCCGCCGCTCACAGTAGCTGGCTAATTTATATCGTTCTTCAATGCCATATATGTTCTGTTGTTTTCAATGGAATATTGTAAAAAGGGCGAAATTGTTTTATCCTGGGATCATAACAGCCCCAGGCGACGGTTTACTACGCTTTACGGAAAGGGTTATATTAAACTTTCGTGTTTTAATTGTTGTTTTAGCAGATCTCTATATTAATGTTATAAGATCATACGAAAAGTGCAGTACGAACAAATAACGTATGCGCACTTAGAGCTTTCTCACATCTATTTCTGAGGTTACATTTTGAAGACTAAGATGAATTAGGTGGCAATAGTCAAGAAACTGAAGAACTTTTGGAACTTCACAATGGAATAATACTAAATGAAGTAGAGTCGAAGACAATGTAGAAAGTCTACAACAATAAAACCATTGACCAAGATTCTTAATCGTCAATATTGAGAAATTCTTTGGTAATTTTCGTGTTGGGGAAGAAACATCGTTCACCGTTTCCATGAATCAACAGTAGTCCGGTCAGGAAGCAATCTTATGACATCTAGAGATAGTACGGGATTGTATTTACTCATGAATTGGTGGAGTAAATCGTTTAGTACACAACCAGCGATTTACTATTGTGCAAGGAAGATGAGAATGTGACGTATGAAGATTGTAATAAATAACTAGTAAAATTAACGTTGAACTAAGTGTATATTCTTACTCAATTAACAAGTGTGAAGTGTATTGTAAACTGGAACAAAAGTCTAACACAACTAACGACAGCAAACATAACAGTAATGATTGAATTAAGCTGGAACAACCTGACATCACATTTTCTGTTCTCTAATCACGTTTTTCAATTCACACATGCTTTCTTCTTCTCTTCTTCTTGCTATTTTTCCCGTCTCTTTGGTCTACATCATTGTTTAAAGTAGAAAATACTAAAGTGCTTTAATATTTTATACAGATGGCAGATGGATCCGAAAGTTGCACTAATGTAGACTACGATATGTTACAATACGTCCAACTTGTACTAAGACGATAAGATGTGTTAACCCAAGATAAGGTTTCTTAACAACCACTGTTTGGAATGAACACAACACAATAACAAGATCGCAACGCATTCCAAACAATCACGAAATTATCAGCGATACAATAACAGCTGCAATTCGAAATTCGTTCTCTAAGAATAACAAGAATAATGTTACAAGCTGCAGCTTATATAACGATATAGATTAATTATAATAACGCTGTTCAGGCACTGAGGCGATTTGACTTCATACTATAATGTCAATACGCTCATCGACATTGCAGGAATATGCTTCATAAGGCAACCATGGACTTTCAACAGAAAACATTATGCCAACTGCAACACTAGCCACGACTGATAAATAAAACAACATGGAACACACTTACAGATTGTGTATCTGCTTCCCAGGATATGTCTCCTTCCATCACACGTCGTATGTGGGCACATCAACTAGCTTAGATTTTGGTCCATTTCCGTCGTAAATATTATTTTTTGGATGCACAACAATGAGGCCACTCACTTCACTCCATTGTCTTCTTGCAACTACCCTCGCGGAACTAGAACAACAAACGGCACGCGAGCAAAATTCATGCGTTTTGTGAAAAAAAAACTATAATCAAGGAACACAAGTTCCGGTGACTGTCACAAATCGTTCAGTGAAACTTGCCACAACTATAAGGAATCACCATTCCAGTTCTAACCCAAAGTAGTATAGGAACTGTGACCAGGCAGCTGACCGTCACAAGGTCAGCAGATCTATAGCCCCTTGCAAAGTTAACTTCTCGTTCGCAAGCTAACGGATGCGCACATCCTCTCGGGAGACACCTACTACAATTTAGTATCTCAGCAATTGTCCGCTTGGGAACCAAGATCCCACCTCATAACCTGTCATCTTAACATATGCACGAATTCTGCACCACACTGAAACTCAGTTTGCTGTAACGTATGAAATCTGTAACGCTCCACAACAATATTTCGATGATGACTGAATTGTTGCTGTGCAAGACCTGAATGACTTGAAAAGATTGATCTTACAAAGGATCTGGGACGACTAAATCTTTCAGGGTCGAAAAAAGATCATGCGAAATATTAGCCAGGAACAGGGCAACTATTCGTTCGTGTTTTACAGAATAGATCTCACACTGACGTCCATAAGATTAGGGTCGAACTTCTCTAAAGTAACTTTAGAAGCCACGACTGAACAACATATAAACTGATGCCAAAAAATAAAAGAGATTAGGACACACTTCTAAACTAACGATCTTCAATCACAAATATTGGGAATCGTAACCAGACAAATCAACTCTAGAAATACTAAATCGATCTGCAGTGTATGAGATATGTTTGTTAACTGTGCCCTAGGATATGAAGAACGAATGCCGAGATGAATGCCATCTGCAGAACATATTCCAGAAGCAATATATCCTAAATCTACCAAGCATCACGAATAAGCAAATAATAGGTCATGTTAACCAGCATTTGAAGTAAAATTCTTTGACTTAGGAGGATTCTCCACTTTGATCTTACCAGATATTTATCGAATCACAAGTACGCAGTAAAGCAGACTTCGATATAAGTTACAATATGTCCAACATGTACTAAGACGATACAATGTGTTAACCCAAAATAAGACTTCCGGACAACCACTATTTGGATTCAAGATAACAAGAACGCAACGCATACCAAGAAACACTGGAAGAATAGTAGCTGCGATTAGAGTTTCGCTCTTTAAGAATAACAAGAATAATGTTACGAGACCATTACTATAAAGACTGCCGAAGTCAATTATTTTGCCACACGGCATAAATGATCTACGCAACGTGGATCATATGTGTAAAAATGCCGAGGAAAGGTTTATACCACATGTTGAGAATTGCAGAGTGTTAAGTATATAATATTAGAGGGGCGTATTGATATCGATGCCCGTTACAATTCACAGTAAGAAGCATCTGTAAAGTGAAAAATATGAGGCTGATGTTGTCCGCATCAATGACTATGACTTACAAAATTCATTTTATGGAAGGAATGATATTACATTGGCTGCTGAACTATGCGAGTTGTCGTACGACAGTAGTTGAAAAAAAAAGCCAGGCATTGTTGAACTTGATATTGAATATTATGGCGCTCAACTCATTATGGATAAACGCGTGAGGATTGGTGGTATCAATTACGGATCTGGAGGTCTACATGGGACAGACAAACATTTAAAAAAATGTATACGTTCTTCGTAAATGTAGTGTAATATTTCAAAATATTACATATGTTTAGTTGTGTTTCGCTGTTTCCTACCGCAACAACAATAATTCTAGAACCTCTGATTAATGAAAAGCCATAAACATGCAAATTACTACTATGCAGCAAAAACACTACAATACAAATTAGAATCAAGATTTAAAAGGTATGCAAAATTGACGCCAGGGCCACCAATCATTAGATTTGGCCAACGGTTCTTTGCTCAAAATTCACTACTTTACCGGTATCAAGACTGTGCTGTCGTTTACCACCGTCTTGTATTTTGTGTTAGTGCAGATAATGTTTTTTCCGACCCTTTAAAACACTATTCGTATTGAATGGACGTACTAGTTTGATTCTGTCAAATGCAAAGGACTCTGTCAGCGATTACCATTCATTTAATAAGGTGTAGTCTTGTCAAGGTTTAGTCTAACAATTATATCAATAGTCCAAAAGATCATATCAAAATGTTTAGAAAGGAGCAGATTAATCGAAGTCATATTCGCTGACGTCAAACTTAAGGTCAGTGAATTTCTATTTGCTTGAATGTAATTTAGTCACTTGCATGAATTGTTAAAATGCAGAAGGCTAACCAAATGAAAAGGGCCTGAAAATTTAGGAACGGCTGGATAAATCGAGATCTCTGAACATAAATTTGAAATCAGTTTCTCTGTATCTGTTTTCGTTTAGTCCCTAGCCTCTATTACAGATAGACGAATCAAAATTAAGAGGTCCGATATGTTAAGGTAGCTGACATACCAGACGAACAGGAGAAATTAACGGAGCTTTCTTGTTTTCGCTTGATCTAAATCAACACCCACCTAAGGAATATCACTGGTTTCTTGATATTTGGTAAATTATAATATTCTAGAATTGCATTTCTTTAAGTAAACCTTTATCATACCGCAATGAATGGAGAAAGAAGTCATTTCTGAGTAGCAGATTGGTGGTTTCAAAATACGAAAAATTCAACCTACATTGTAAGGTAAGTTGAAACTTTATAAAGAGGTTGGTGTGTATTATTTCCCAAAATGCATCTAACTAAAAGTTTTACGCTTTTGAAACAAAATTATATTGGCGGAGGTCAGGGTTTCTCAACGAGCAGATCACGAACCTCAGAGAGGTTGTGGATTGTGTGTAAGGGGGATCGGAAGAGGAGGTGAAAAAAGTAATTTTAACTACGGTTTGTACGTTAAAGCTCTTAAATTTTGAATACAATATTCTATTTTGCTTATTGCTTTTATAATTAGGGCCTATTAGTAATTTGTTGAAGTTTTGAATATTGTAATTAGGATGTTTTATTATCAAATACAGGAGATCAACGATCATGTTTTGAGAGGTCATTATATTATGTGTCGGAAGATGAAAAAGGTTGAGAAACGATGGCGAAGGTGAAAGCGAACCTATGATACCCAGTGCAGAAAGTGCACCTAGCCAATCAAGCTGATAACCACGCCGGCAATCTGTTTTATCCAACGAACGAACACCTCAGCTTAATCTTATTGCTTGTTTTCTTATACACTCATTTGTGTCTCCCCTCTTTTTTCTGAATACGATTGTATACCATCCTATAACGATGGATTAAACATTTGCATAGTTGAAATTAACAGTAAAGATTGCCATCTATTTACAAAGTAGTTCTGTAAACATTTAATTTTACTGCCAAATAAGGTTGTAAATGAGGAATAAACATTCGCGCGCGCGCGTGTGTGTGTGTGTATTGTGTACTGTATATTTTTTTTTACCTCGTGGGATTTTCGAAACAGCGATTATTTCAATGTCCATAAATTTATATTGTCACGGAAAGTTTATTAAGGAAACATGCGTCTAGTTTTTTTAACTGATAGATAGGCACTTATAGGTTGAACCTGTCACTTTCGGTCCCTTAGACATATAACGGCTTAGGCATAGCTGAGTGTCTGGCCAATAAATATAAGGTAAATTGAAAAAAAAACACGAAAACAAAAACACTAAATATTATGTTCATGAAATAGGATTTTTTTACGGCGACGGATATTGTGCCTTAGAAATACGAGGGGCTTTAGACCCCACCGCACATGTTTGGCCATTAAATAGATATTCTACACAATAGAAAGGGAGATATATTCTTACTATATGCCAGCATTAATCATGCCTGCAAATTTCAATACATTAAGTATATATTTTATATGTGAATGTCCACCATCGGGAGATTTAAGGATTTTTGATATCTTTCCAATTACACTTTAACTTTCTGATACTACTATAATTTTTATCCTTGTAGCGTTAAAATAAAAGATTTTACAGTACAACGTGCACCATTCTCTAATGTTCAAGGTTATTTTATTCTACCGGAATACATGAAGAATAGTCCTGGTATTTTTTCATGATATAAAGCATTCTAAGACTGGGAAAATTCCCGGCATATTTCTAATTACCAAGGAATATTCCCAGAATATTAGGAATTAAAATGCAATAATTCTGGAATATGCTTATTGCGCGGAATAAAATTTTAAAGTAATGCAGAGAATGAGACAGAAAGTAGTTCAAAAAGCCGTATATATTCGTATCTTAGAGCTTTCATTTTTTCTGGAGAATACATTTTAAGAGAAAAGAAAGGCCAGAAAAAATATGTTTTCAAATGTTGAAAAAATACTTCTAAAACTTTATAGAAGGTAAATTAGAAAACTATTCCCTATTCTGAAGGTAAATTAGAAAACTATTCTTAAAACTCAGAGCCTCTGTATAGCTAAAGTTGATGTCATAGTAGCGTGTAAGGGTATATACTGTATATATATATATATATATATATATATATATATATATATATAACATCCTGTCTGGTAGACCAACTCCTCCTTCCTTCGGTGAGGCGACGTGTTGGTAGAGAATATTCGAAACTTACAACCATGATCGCCGCTGTAGTTTGTTCACAGCTTCAATCCAATTTTTATCACGATGCTGAGTAAACATCCAAATTTTGAGCCACCAGCGGGAATAGAACAAGGGGCCGCTGGCACTAAAGCCTAATCGAAGTAGGTTTTATATTATTAAGCAAATTTGACCTTTTTGTTTACGGTTCCGCAGAACTTAGCCCCGAATTAATAACTAATTTATTTAAGATTCAGTGTGGTCAGGATTGTTTCTCCTTGAGAATTGTCAATACTGATTGGGTCAGTATGCTAAGAGGTTTTATATTCTCTTTATTTGTAACAATAGACTGCTTTATCAAGATTCCACTGAATTTGGAACAATGTTTGCACTGTAGAGCGTGTGATATATTTAGAGAGTTACGTAGTGAGTAAGATGCTTCATGAAAAATGCTGAAATAACACTAAAATAATGAAAGAAATTTATTTTTGACTGAAGGTCATACTCTGTCCTATCTTGGTCTCAGTAAATTATCCCAAGATCCTTATATTACAGCTTATTGTTGGTGTTAGCGAACACCTAATTTGGGAGTACGGCAATGTATTGCTGTATTTCTTAAAATCTGTATGATCTAAATATTACCAACATTTTTTAAAATGTATAATAATCTGAAATTCAATTTTAGAATTTACGCTATCTATCTAAAACATCTAAATAGCATAACTAAATCAATAACTATTTCCAGTATTATATATGCATCCCTTTAAATAGTCGATACTGTTTATGAAGCAACTGTTAAATTAAAGATTAAACACTGTATACAAACATATTCACAAAATTTGTAGCATTGAATAACATATAGAATATTATAGTGGACTGTATTCATATGAAGCATGAAGGGAATGAATAATAAAAATTCCCTTCTTACCTTAAGAGAAGATTTTCGATTTGCGAAAGTTTCTGCAGATTCTCTTTCTGATTCTTGCTGCTGTTTTGACTCTATACCATTCTCCGAGCATTCGCATTTACCTTCACTTTCACTTACATCGACTAAATATTTATCGGTCGGTAACATTGTCTCGTCGCAGGATAACGAATCCACGTCATTCTCAGTCTTTACAGCATTTGAGCTGTATGCCTAAAAAGTAAAGTAGTTCCAAACAAATCAATAGTGCTTTTAGGAAACGCATCATATAACTATAAGGCATCTGGTAGTCAGATTACTGGTTTCAAATGTCGGTAGTACAGAGATTAAGGACACGGATAACTCCAATTAAGTTTGTCACACCATATAATGTTTTATTTAACAAATATTGTTCCTATAATTTCTAAGTAAATTCATTCAGTTGCAGTTAATAATCATCTGGAAAAAACAATCCACTGGAAAGTTAAATGTTTCAAGAATATTCTGCGGACACTGTGTAGTTAAATTCATAAATAAACCTGCATATCAAGTAAATATTTATAACTCGAATGGGCATTTTCATTATTGAGGTATCAGGCAGACATCCACGATCACTTAGATACAACGACCTTAATAAACTAATAATATATAATCACGAAATCTCTGTCGCTCTCCATTTTTAGCACACAGAGACACATAAATAATTTACACATACATACATATATAGGCACGACCACGAGTGTGGTAAGACTCCATTTGATTTTAGTCGAAATAGATAATATCCGCGAACCGTTGAAATGTGAAGCTTCACATTATTACACGCTCTATAATTGTTACTACTTGTGGTGGATGGAAAGCAACATTTACTTCAATCTTTTTTCTGGAAATTTTCATTTAAAACATTTCGTACGGCTAAATTCCATTTCAAGTCCACTAGGTGGCCGGAATAATTACGATGATCTACTTTCAGTGAATCATTTTCTAAATTTGATAACGACAATCGGAGGGTAGAGCTCCGGAAAACAAAATAGATATATTTATCGCACTAGAATACTTGTAAATCCATATGAAAATTTATGGAATGTTTCAGACCTGGACGGTTTATTATTATCATTCATAAGTGACTCTGCTTTCCCTTCGAATATCCAAAAATGATTTACGTAAGTTAATATCTATTGCTGGTTTCGATGTTGTTGAGAAAAATCTATTATATAAAAAACTAAAATTAGAATGTCAACCAAGTAGTAAAAAAAATCCTTGACATTTTGTTTTAGCTGCATACAGAACATACATAAATTTTAATGGATCATTAATATATAATACTGAAGATACATCCCTTGACATTCTTCAAACGGGGTATGAAGTATTAGTTTTAGTGAGAGACGCAAAAGCTGATACAAATATATATATTTTTTTTAAATAATGTACAATCGAAAACCCATTGAAGAGGAAAGCAAAATTTTGTAAGCTATATGGAGCATAAGCAGAATTAATAATAAAAAAGCTGCTTACCTGGAAAGAAGGTTCTGGATTCTCCAATTGCTCTTCAGAAAAAGAAAATGATCTTTCAAATTCATTGTCCTGTTTTATCTCGGTGTTCTCTTCTGAGATCTCACCTTTAACTTCACATTCACTGGCATCGAATAAAGACATTTCTCTCGATAAAACTAACTCCTCCCAATATAATGGATCTACTTTATTCTCGGTGTTTGCACCAATTGAACTGCATATCTGTTAAAAATCATAAAGCAATTACAATAAACAAACGATACTTTTAGAAATCACATCAGTTAATTACCATGTAACAGCCTCTCGCTCTCGATTAGCTTGAAACGCAAGTAGTACAGATTACATTAAGAACAATATATCGCCACACCGTTTATTTTAAGATTTGTCAGACCGCTCAATATTTTGCATGTAAAATAACGCTGCTAAAATGTATATATATATTTGTATAATATATATAAAATGTATAATAATCACTTGAAATAATAAAAAAAATCTTCCGTTGACACTGAGTAGTTTGGTACAAAAAATGTCTAATTGCCATGTCATTACTCACTACTTTAATGAGCTTCGTAGAAATACTATTGGCCTCAGCCTCAACAGGTTCTTAAGAAATTAATAATTCATATTTTGACATTTCATATTTACAATTTTTCTCTCACCCACTCAACCAGCACCCAATATAAGAATGTGTGCAACAAGTTTTCGCATCAGTTGATTTGAAAGATGTAACAACCATCAGCTTATTGTGACGTTGCAGTCTATTTTAATAATAACGAAAACGTTTGTTGAAATTCATGTATTCTTTCTGTTGTTGGCTATGAACTATTTTAAAACGCAAAGGGAATACTTTTGATATCAACATGGCGAAAACGAATTACCGTTGCTTGCAATACTAATCATGCATATTTCCATTCCATCTTTCCTAAGACGATTTCTGGGCATCCTCTATTTCCTACGGGAAAGTCACGATTGGAAAATATTGGATTGTTTAATCCTGAGTAAAACATATAACAGATCTTGGACAGAATCATGTAGAATCAGTTCCAACTTAAATGGTACTGGTATTACATACAAATCTATTCTCTACGCTATTTGTTGACAATAGAACATGAACGAAGTACCTGATCATCCCCGATTGTCTATAGTTTATTATCGTTTCAATAATGTGGCGAGGTGCTTTTTTTAATACTTTGTAACAGCATTCTATAGCGCATTTAAATGCATAAATATGTAAATATTGAAGGTAAAAAAAAATACTATGAAATCTACATGCAAATATGTGCGTATGTGTCCGTTATTTGCGTAAACACAAGTATTTCACCTTAAATATTAAAGTGGAATAAACAATTGGATTAAAATTGTAACTGCTTTTAAAATAGAAGAATATTATTTTATGAAATGGATTCCTACTATAAGATAAGGGACGCCATGTATCTCATATTTTTCTTCTTTCCCCGAATTGAACACCTTCAAATAATTCATTACAGAAATAAATTATACTAAATATCCTGAAATAAAAGTACGCGAAGAACAACACTCAATTGCCTTCACACACGATAAAAGAGTTCCTTTCCTTGGACTTCCATAGATGCAAGACGTACAGACTTTCGAAATATACCAAACTCAACTATGCAATGTTCGATTCAATGCATGGTACAACTAATGAGCAACCTGTCTCTCAGCACTTTTATGGAACACTGCCACGGTAGTGCTGTGAAGGACTTATAAAAGAAGACTCAATTATGGCTTGGAATGGAAAGGATGGTAGACATCACTGTGTATCAAATTCTTTAAGATCACAAAATTGTTGGAAGTATAAGTAATGACGGCTTAGTTCCATGTTTAGCACCTTTTATGGGAGAATAAACTTAAGAAAGGTGAGACATTCACGAACGCGGTATCATCCTAATTTATTAAAATAGGAAGGAATATGATCGAAGTGTCTCCGGCTAAAAAAATGGAACCAACCCAGACGTTTGAACCTGTTGCTGACTTCTGGACAAATAATCTGTAAGGTCTGAGTATACTACATGTGTTACATTACAAACATCCAATATTGAAATAGTGTAATCGATAAAAGAAATAACGATTTGATTCGACGCAAAGAGAACAAAGTAGCAAAGGCCTTGATACATACATAATTAACATGATAAGTTACACCGTCGATTCGGCTAAGAATACACTTGGACACTAAAAGCATGGATTTGGATTTCCTTTGGCTAATGCACAAACTGTGAATTACTGACCATTTCACTAAGATATACAAATCTCGATTCATTTTATTTATTCCTTGAAGCAGTTTTGATGGCGAAGAAAATGTGAAGGCCAATGTCATAAGAATGATAACTGCATTAAGATAAATCATCAACAATTTCTTTGTTGTAGACAGGGAAAACAAGAGGACCCAATACACAGCCTTTTTGGACCCATAAGAAATTATTATCGATGAAAATTTTGATTAGAGAAGACGGCCTTAGTGGCCCATCAGGTAGGAGTGAATCAAAAACACGGCAGTTTTAAAAAAATAATTTTAATTTAGCTTTCAGCACGCCGTGGTAAAAACATTCTGTAACTTTGCTATAATGAACAACTTTTAGTATTGTATGATGTCTATGATCCTGGGCCTGACGAAAACCTGTTATGTGCACCAAAAGCAGTATATGTGCTATGGTTAGATTTAAATTCTGAATTACAGGATTTAGTAGTTTGATATATCTAACGTAGCTTTCTATTTCTTTTTTAAATAACATATTCCAATGGCCTTGATAAAGCATGGAGAATGCACATTCGGCAGAAGTTCCTAGCATTAGTCGCAGTGTTAGTTTCCAAATTAATGGGACAATTTCACAATGGATTGACATATTAACCGTAATAGAAGCATAAGCTAGAATATGAGGCACAGCTATTTTCACAATTCGCTTTAAAACATGGTCGCGCCTACTGCATTTCCCTTACCCAAACCTAATTACAAGATATTTGCCAAAACTAATAGCGTATGCAGTAACGCATGAGATTAATTTTGTTTAACAGTCACGTTGAAAGATAAAGATAAAATGAATTTTATGGGCGGTAACAGCACTAAGCCACGTTGATCTACGTAAGGTGCATTGGTGAACAAAATAACCGTTTATGAACGTTATAGCGCCTACTGCAAAGCTATAAGACTTCGATGTAGGAGGAATCGAGAGGTGTGTCCTAAGTTGCATGCGTAATAGGACATTAGTTTTTAATCAAATGTAGCATTGTATCTGTGTAATGGAGAACTCAAAACGTTTCGGTGAGCGAAAATTCTGTCACATACAAATAGCAAGTCAATTAAACAAGAAAGAGTTAAAAAGATACACAGTCGACGGTCAACGTTTGGAAGGATCTTCAAAGGTATATATTTCCATTAAAATGCAAAAAAAAAACTTCTGATATTAGAAGAGCAGCTGTACAACAGCATTTGGATCTGCCCTTTGCAAATGGACATCGGAAGAGTAGTAATGATTTGTGAAAATATCGCTTCAACGGACATGTCTGGGTGTAGCCGCGTGGCAATGCAACCTACTAAGATTCACAATATACACCACGGACGCAGGCGGTATAGAACTAAACCGAGGGTTTTCACACTTCGGTTTTGCAACTAGAAGTGGCTGTTCGTCGCTCAATGGCACGAGTCGTACTCTGAATTTCTAGACAATGAAATGCTCCCACATTGTGATTTTTGGAATAGACTGACACTTTTGGAATGCACTGTTGTTAATTTAAAGCTACGAACTTCAGGTGAGATGTTGCTTTTCTGTATGGAAAGACCACTGATCAATCCTAGAATTGACGTAAAATGGGAACAATGGATAAATACGAATTCGACAGCCAGTAGCTCAGCGGGCTATTGAAAACAAAACTGTCTCAGAAGAAAATGGAACGTCTGATATTACTGTCCAATGAAAGCTCTGAATGTGGTCGTTAAAAGCCGCTGACCATTTCAATAAGCTTAGTTATGCACTTACCTCAATAAAATTATCCGAAACTTCAATCTTCTCATCTTTCACTTCCTTGAACTCTTGTGAAATCACGGAGCTGTCAAATTGTGTACTTTCATCAACATCCATATTTCTTATTTACTTTAATAATAAACGTCAAGTGTCTCTGAAACAGAATAAAGAGGTATTCAGTTAGTAATGAATTCAAAGCATAGTTTGATGGGATATGCTACATTACAAAGGCCGCACCAAAAAGCAGAGAAGGGAGCTGCCCCAAATTAGGCAGGTAAATACCGTAAAGTACATATAGCTACTTATTAGATATACAGCTCTGTGCCATGAATGGCAATTTCGGAAAGAAGGAATGGAGCTGCTCATGACCAGTTGCATCTGGGCCGTCACTTGGCCACAATGCCTGTGACCTATAAGTGTAACTAAGCGAGGTAGAGTTTCAAAAACTGGGAAAATAAACGAAAATTTTCAACAACAACAAAAAAAAGGAATTTTTTTTCCACGAGGCAATAAACCCTGGTTTTATGGATGTAATTTTTTTGCCTTTTCATTACCAACATAATTACTTATCACATTTATTGTTTAGTTTTAGCACATTTAAATGTTCTTAAGTTTAAAACTTTTACAAACAACTTTCAATTCTCATTAGGAATACATCATCTCATTAGCACCCTAGTTCTGTTCACTTTTGTCCCTTAGGCACCTTTGACTCAGACAGAGAAGACTTACAGAATGCTTCAAAACCTTTGTCAGAGGCCGTCCAATTACTAACTTTCTTTTATCTAAATACATGTTTTGAACCTGAACTAACATTTGAAATAATTCACTGATTATAAAATTTTGTCAGGAATCCTGTTATAGTAAAAAAAAAGTTCGTCTCGAAAGTAGCGAGATAGAAAAGAATAACCTTTTGCTGTTTTTTCCCGGCGTTCATTTTAGTTTGCTTTGAAACTCTGTGAATTCATTGCCGTGAGAAGCGTTGCGAATTCACGAGCATGACGTGTCAATCGGCGATAGATGAGGTTATGGCGCTGCCCAAAAAAACAGGGGAACATTGCGTATAGCCAGAAAGGCTACAATCTGCCACAAAAAGAAAGATTTGTTAATTGGGCTGAATGTACTGTACGTGGTTGTAATTTAACATAAAGAACATGGATACAATTTTAACAAACTGTAATACTTTGTATTAATTCGTATATTGTACTTGGTCTTTATTTTGAATGGAATTTTTGAATCGACAATAAATGCATATTTACTTGTAGTTGGGAATGGGATGTTTACAGGTAAATATTTTTTGGGTACCTTCAGTAAATACCCGGGTATTTACCCAAATAGGGTAAATACGAGTTTTTTTTTCTTTACAATCCTATATGTGACATAGACGTTCTTTGGCAGTTCGTTATAAGGAAAAACTAACGGTAGATTCAGTAGAACAAATATCAAAAGGCAGTAAATTAATGAGTTCCGTTGTCCTTCCTGTTTTGATAATAACATAAAACAAATATAAATATGTTTCTGCAGATAATATATTTGTCAACACTGATGACTCTGAAAAACACTAATTTATTTTCCTACAAATAAACAAACAAAAATAGTCCATGGAGCGCCGACAAGTGATTTTCTTTTAATTTAGATTTTCCAAGAGACTATGGGCGACAAGTTATTAAAACTAACATTAATTAAAATCTAATTTCTGTTACAAATATTTCTTTCAACTCTCTAGAATATGAGTTGGTTGAAGCAGTCTTACCAGATATAAATTTTCAGTTTCCAGTGTTGCAACTCTGCTTCTTTCTGTAACCACATTTGTATCTGGAAGATTTTATTCTGCTGTTTTAAAACACACAATGTCCTCGCATTATGTAATCATTTTCTTACAGTTTCTAATAAATACCCATTTTTGGGTAGGAAAATTTAATTTCTGTATTTACCCAAATATATTTTACCTATCCAGTGGGTAAATACCCGTGTCCCATCACTACTTGTAGCTAACTCTCATATGTAACAAAAACATGTTAATTAATAAAAAATATTTCAAATTACAAGAAAAAAAAACGGATAAAAAGGAATTATGCTAGAAAACAATGGAATGTGCTTTAGATCCCCAAGAAATCATAGGCTACATTGCACGAGATTGTTTTCTGCACAAGAAATATTAATACGCTATTTCCCTTGTATCCTATGTATAACGCTTTAATTACTTTTTCTTGTATATGTTATAACACTTCCACATATAAAGTCTTACAATTTAGTCTGTCTCATGTATATAGCACACAAATATGATTTTTAACCATTAAAAAACTCATATATCAACTTTAAGTAATACCAATTTTTTAAGAGTGACCATTCTGAACAACATCCAAAATATAAAATATTCCAGAAAGATATAAAAATAGAAGCCAAATATATTTGTAATCATATTTCCGGTCTTGGATTTAAATTAAGATAATGATACATTTTACCAGCGGTGAGTTTTCTACTCCTACACGCACAAGTCTGCAAGGTAATCTACATACACCCTTGTACACTAACCTTGATTACTACTTTAATGTGCTTAATACTTACTCGTGGTTTCGCTTTCATCAAAAGACTGTGGAAACTTCCAATGGCGTCGAGTATTCTGCACAACCTTCTCACTTCATAAAAATAAATACATATGTGGAGTTTTTACAAAATAATGTATGACCATATATAAGATTGTTAGAATTACAAGAGTACATTTGAAGAGTATTTTCTTCTTTTCTTCTTCTTCAAGACTCCTCGGCACGAGGAGATAAATGGAACCGGTAAAATAATGCACCTTTCTTTCCAGTCAATACAAGTATAATATGTGAATTAGTAAGAATGTGAATAAGTAATAAGAGTACTAAATGAAGTCTTTTCGCAACCGGAGTTAGCTTGTTCCCCGGAATAAGCGAAAAAAAAAAAGTTAAAATGTCATGATCGGGTAAGAAGTTAAAAAGGTCCAGTCTGGGTAAAACGTCAAATCCGGTAGAGTTGGGACGGATATGGGGCAGAAGTTCGGAAGGAAAAGTGAGGGAGAGGGAAATTGTGTAGAATGAAAATGAATAAATGTAAGAAAGAAGGAATGTATATGTGTGTATGTATGTGTAAATGTATGGTTGTGTAGTGTATGTGTATCACAGACGTAGGGCCACACTCCCGCACTAGACACTTCCGCAGAGCCTCGATGTTCACTCGCTGCAATCCGTGGCCGAACTCTTTGAAGAGTATCGTTATTATTATGTAGGTCTTTTAGCAATTTAGTGAATCTAACATATCGCAACAGACATTTTCTACAAAAGAAATGAAGACCGTCTTTTGCGGAAGCACAAGCTGCTAATTCAATGGCTTCAACTGATCATGGAAAATGAAGGTAGATAGTTCCACCATTTCCTTGCATGACAAGGGTAACTACAGCACTTCTAAAAAATAAAAATAAGTCGTAGTTTCCTAAAGTACGATATACACAGCGAAAGAATAGATCCGGGTAAAGACGCGAGAGGAAAGAATGTAGGCTTGGTTTGCGGAGAAAGCGAAAGGGCTGTTACGATGTGGCCAACTTTCCAGATCCATTGCGCTACGAATTGACTCCAGATCCACCTGTTATCATTGCCGTGAACTAGAGTGGATCGCGTATAAATAATAACAATAAAGAAACACCAAACCTGGCTTTTCTAACTTAACAGTGAACTTTATAAAATGTGATAATGCTTATAAAATAAAGAAAAGTTAATTTTCTAAAAACAAATACAGAACTTCACTTCAGCGGAATCCGAACCCGGGTCACCAAATTAGCTTTCCGATGCGATAGCAACAACTCTAAAGCGGCGAGTTGCTACTGGTGGCTTCTCAGTGTTCTTTATCCAGTACTCCTTTACGACACGTCCATGAGTCAATACCAACGCCACCTAAATCGGCCAAAACTCTTGGTATCACGTGATATTTTACTTCTGAAACACGTGTTTTTCTATTGGCTATTCATAGAAATCGCAGGCAAAGCATACGGATAGCAGGTGCATGAAAAGCCGGCTTTAGGGAGAAGTTTTGAAGAAACGTTTATTGAACTAACAGATTCTCTCACACGTGACGTCATTGAACACTCCAATGATGTTGCAATTAGATGAGAGGCCAAATTAAGACAATGAATCCGAAAGTGAAAACGTCAGTCCAGCATCTGATGTGCGGAGATGAAGAAGAGTATGAAAACTTTCACCAAACAACAGTTAATTCGATGGATTTACGGTTTATTAATTTTTAATCTCAACAGAATAACATATTGGATACCTACATTCAAGGATTAGATAATTGCTTTGACTTTATTAAATTCTGGCTGGACATACCAAGACAGCGGACTGACGGTTTGACGTTCGCATTAATATTTTCATTTTTTTTGGCTTATCCTTTAATTCTAACATCCTCGGAGACTTCAATGACGTCACGTGTGAGAAATGAGCGACTTGTCTCAGGAAATACTTTTAGGATAAACTGCAAAACTTTGGATCAATTAAAAATATAAAAAAATAATCTATTCTGACTTTTCTAATATTTTCCGTGAAGTATGTCGAAAATCCACATACCGAGAAAACAAAATATAACATTGAGTGATGTCAGATCACTTCTCTTGATATTTTCTTCGCTAATGATTTCCTGTAGCGAGTCATTCTATGTGAGACAATCTGTTAGTTTTATCAGGGTTGGTTTTAAGACATTTAATTTTCTGTGTTGCATGTGAACTGGAAATACGTAACCACTTTTCCCTGCCTTAAAGGGAACTCTAGTTTTATCGTGAAGTCAAATCTTATCTTTCCGTTGGCGCATGCACTTGCAGTTACAGGGGAATAAATTTTCTTTCATTTTCGTACTAAAATAAAAAGAATTCCTGTTTCATCATTTTCTTCTCCGTATTGTTCTGATGTAAATACTACCCACGTCACTAACCCACTCACTTGCACAGACGCACACCTTATTTTTTTCTATTTCAAATAATGATTGAATAGAGTCGGTGCTTGTCTCCAGAAAAAGAAAACGAATCGAACAATCGATTATCACTTTATCTTCTTTCATGAACATTCTTGGCTACCGTTTGCGGATACTCGCGCCCACATCCTCCTGCTAGTGAAGAGAGGTCGAAGTTGCCTCACACAGTGTGCCGCGTCTTCTTCCTTCACCGAACAACATCATGCGCTCAACCATTTGGAAGCTCTGATTATCTGATATGGAATAATTT
Source organism: Lepisma saccharinum (assembly GCA_022664845.1). Classification (NCBI taxonomy): domain Eukaryota; kingdom Metazoa; phylum Arthropoda; class Insecta; order Zygentoma; family Lepismatidae; genus Lepisma; species Lepisma saccharinum. Next base: position 4,107 of record JAGDQP010014497.1, on the reverse strand, counting down.
AGTTCTCGAGTCTGTTTGAATTTATCCTGTATAATCAAAATTCATTTCTTTTTAGTAGTTCAAGCCATCGAGCTCTATGTAAACGATACTGGAGAGTGGTGAAAGATGGGCGCCAGAGGAAATATCTAGGGTCATCTTTATGAATCACTCCTAAGAGGTGGATGGCTGCCAGGAGCATATAATTTGAACTCCACTGGGAGCCACCCACACTTGGAAGTTGTTCATAAATATGACTCTTAAACTCGTTTGTCCACTTCCAGTGTAACCAATGTGCACCAAATGTTCAGTTCTAACTGTTTTATACGCTTCTTATCGCTGTATGGCCCAATTCTAGATTTAAGTCTTAATACCTGAGTAACGTACTCAGCATAGGATATAAAATACTGCCAATAATACTTACACTTTTTGCCAGAATTAAGACATAATTTAAAAAACTGGCCGCATAGCATTATTAAGTGTAAAAGACTGAGAACTGAAAATTTGGACCATATTCGTTTAGACTGGAAATGGACAAACGAGATTATGTGTGCTCTCCGGCCCTGGCTTCATATATTCAATGGCTGCAGTCAGTCCAGTATTGTTTTTTGATAGAGGTCATTGGTTCACGCACATACTTATGAAGGCAAAAGAGTTTGAAGGATAAAGTAACACCGAATTTTTTGACAATTCAGAAAGAGGTCAACTAATGATGTGGCATTAAAGAAAATATCTTGCTATTTGAGACAATTTCATCCGTTCTGGCATCTGGCATACCCATCGAACTCTACGTAATGATACTGAGGCGACTGCTTAGTGTGAAAAAAATAGACGCTAGAGCTAATATTTAAGTTCGTTAATGCACTTCCAGTCTAACCCAATATGGACAATTTTTCAGTTCTCTGTTTTATACGCTCCTTCTGTGTGGCCCGTTTTGTTATATTCTTTAAGTATTAAGTTATTCGTATAATAGTATACCGTAACCTACTCAGCATATAACAGAAAATACTGCAAATAATATTTACGTTGTTGGCAAAAATTAAGACATAAACCGAAAAACGGGCCGCACAGCAAGATTAAGCTTAAAAAGCTGAGTTAGAACTTAAAATTCGGTCCATATTGGTTCAGACAGGAAGTGGACAAACGAGATTAGGTGTCCTTCTCCGCTCCTTGACTTCTTATATTCATGATTTTTTTAATGGCAACAGTCAGTCCAGTGTCGCTTTTAGATGAAGGTCATTGGGCATACCCATTCAACGTAGTCGAAATTTCACTGTACAGGAAAATAAAGAATATTTGTCTTACATTTTCTTCTTGAAAAGAAAATGCTAGGTTTAAATGTTTAAAACATAGTGACGAAAAATCTTTCCAGTGTGATATATGTGAATATAAATTTACTCAAAAGAGTTATCTAAAAAGACACAAGTTAACACATACAGATGAAAGACCTTTCCAGTGTGAAAGATGTACATATAAATGTATTCGAAAGAGTGATCTAAAAAGACACATGTTAAGACATACAGACGAAAGATCTTAGGTATATACCTTTAAAGTAGTCGCAATTACATTTTACACTTGTTCTTACCTGTATCTGAAATTCCTGTACGGAGAAAATGCAGGAACTTGAACGGAATGATAGAAGGTAACGAGAGGAAAATCCATGAGGTATGTCAGATTAGCATTTCTTTGCGTATTTGGTGTCTTGAACTCTGAAATACACTCGAGTGCCTAGTATTCCTCTCCATATAAATTTTAAAATTGGAGGGAAAACATTTAAAAATTTGAATGTAGTAATAAATCAAACAGCTTTTGTTCTAATGTTTATCAAAAAATGAACTTGTGGATCACATCTGTTTCACTAAACACACAGTTACATATGAGAGGATCTGGGTGTGTGTATCTAAATATATATATGTTCACCTTTGAGGAGAGTCTAGAAAAAATGTAAATAACCCGATTTATATAGTATGTTTATTAAACAATGTCATGGTCATCATACTAAAGCATGGTCATCATACTAAAGTGTGTATAACGTGATTTTATTTTGATTTCATAGAAATAAAACTACTTCAATATCCGACCGTGAGATCAGAATTTAAAAATGAAAGCAACCAACCAAACTAATAATTCTTTTGCGTGAGAACTTCATCCTACACTAAGTGTTAACTTAGCAATACGTGATGTTGCTCCCCCAACTACATTAGCCAATCAGGTTGAGCTATTGATTTCCTTACCTTTTGAAATAATGCCAAGCTTAATGGCCCAAAGCATGTTGCTCTCAAAACAGGAAATTTCTTAAAATTCTTAGTTTTAAATTCTGTAATTCATTAATCTTCAGATCCTGTTTTCACCAGTTTTCGATGTATTGTGGAAGGTTGATTTTCCCCCTCTCTGCAAAAAAATTCCATAGCTTTGTTTTAGGAAATTATCCTCATGCCTGGAATATGAAAGCGACCTAAAGTCCATTTCTGTACGATCTAAATATTTATATTTTCTAAAATTTTGCATAAATCGGACATTGCCCAGAATTATAAATTGTTGCAGTGTCTCAGCAACTTTCGGTCTGAAGTACGACTTTTTAAAAGTATTTGCTCCTCATTACAAATTCTATGTTAACAATTCTCAATATGTGTTGTCATTAAAATGAGATTTACTTTTCATGAAACTGTTAACTTAATGGCTCAGTGTTTGCGCAGAGGTAGGAATAACGCAACAGTATCGAAATCAGGGAATTTAACTAGCTAAATTATTAAAAATCTCGGGCAGTCATATCAATAGCGGCTTAAAAAAACTTTACGGAGGGTAGGTCCCGAGAATCCATAATACAAAGCAGAATTTTTTCCCTCCCAAGATGAGAGTGAAATTGTTTTAAGGAGAAGGCCTGCTAATCGAACACCTTCCTTAGCTACATATTCGAATACGTCTCTGCCTACAGTGACAAACTATCCTGTTTTTATATTCTTCTATTCTGTGACAAAATTATCTACTAGCTTATAATTTTGACAACATTACCTACTAGTTAAGTTTTCGTGAGCCTACCGGTGCCAAGATTACCTAACTAATAAATAAAAGACAGTAAAAAGGTTCATTGTAGAATATCAAGACAGGCGTACACGAACTTCAGAACATAGAATAACTGTGCAGAAGCAATTTCGCATGTGATAAAAATTGATAGGGAGCAAAGGTACGGGATTTATGCTGAGACGCCATGTTCCCATTGGGCAACAGTGTAGCCCAGTTATGGAAGTGAAAATTACTACATACTTCGGAAGAAAACACCACATGAGACGGAAGTGTGGACGATGCAAGGACTAGTAGGTTAGGGTCTTCGTAAAGGAATAGGAGGGTAGAGGGGCATGGCGAATAAAGAAACAATATTGAAAACTACAATTCAAGTGCAACCAGAGACGGAATAAAGGAAATATTGGAGATAATAGATCACATATTTAATAAAATTCATTGTTAGTAACTAAAGAAAATATATAACAATCCAGTTAACATTAAAGAAGATATACACTATTCTTCCATATTACCATACCTAAATATAAATGGAGTAAATCCTAGTTTAAAGAGAATAGGTATTGTTTACGTCCATATTACTCTATGTAATAAATTTCAATGATTTAATAGTTCGCTCATCTCACAACTAAGATTACGATTGTCTGCTTTAATTTTAAGATTCAGCAGATAACTTTTGAAAAGATTTATGGTGATTTCATGTGTAGCTAGAAACACGAGCGTGACGCTTCGAAGAAGCAACTACCAGCAGGGGCACTTTAACGAGGTACCTCGGACCTCAGTTTACCCACGTCTGTAGGTTGGATGTGTACAAACTCGCGAGTTACTTGAATGAAAATAAAATTGATTATACTTTGGTATATTTACACATGAATGTTTGGAGGACTTTTTGTTGCTCTATTTAAATAAGACTAAACAGATTGATTCCGCAAACATCTAAACATTTTTTTTCTTTTATTGCAATATTTCTTTGAAAACATTCATATTTAAAGCTACAATGGGAACACACTATTGTTCCCATATATCCACGCAATCATTTTAATTCAATTGTATCCGAATAATTAAAATTAAAAATAAATCCCGGTGCGTATTCTCCTGCTTTTAAGAGTATAG
>JAGDQP010014496.1:23288-45010 GCA_022664845.1 Lepisma saccharinum | reverse complement strand
AACGAGTTACGGAGTACAGAAGTGCCAAGACAACAAGGGTTTCGTTCAAGGCGTACGTGTCTCAATTTATTTATAAAGAACTTACGTAGTATGTTTTTGTGTTCCCAGCGAGGTAACGGGGTGAAATTAATTATAGGTCTAAAACTGCCGGCGGCAATCCGGAATGAGGAAGTGCCAAGACAATAAAATAAGCCCCGGTTCACACTTGCGATGTGGCAGCCGTGCGGCGACCGCGCGGTCACCGCATTCAAGCTTATGGGGCATTGAAACAAATGGAATGGTTCACACATACTGCGGGTGCGGGACGGTGCCGCAGACCTGCCGCATTGCCCATAGCGGTGCGTCGACCGTGCGGGGCCCGCAAGTGCCTTACGGGGCATTGCACAGAATAGGGTGGTTCACACATGCGATGCGGCAGCCATGCGGTTTGACTCTTTAGAAATCTTTTTTTTCTAAATCTATTCTTTTCTTCTCAACTGTTCAATTATAAAAATGGTGATTCTTTATATATTTTCTCTATTTTAAGTAGAGAATTATAAGCTAAATAATAATAATAATAAAATAAAGTCTGATCGAATATTAAAATAAATAATTGGAGGTATACTTTTTTTTTTAAACATTTGGGACCCACCTTTCCACCCCTACCTCTCCGCATCCTTTGCACAATTTCACTTCGCACGCCTGATGGGCGCAACGAACTAAACGTGTTCTCCATGAAATTGGGGTAGAGTACCTGCCTCGACCCCAGACTCGGCGTTGATACACGGAGTCTAGAAGGACCTGTTTCCACAAAAGTTCCGGGTTGGGGATTTATTTTCTGTGGCCCAGTTCCCGGATACAAATCTGGGCCCTTTTTCCGCGGTATGGGGGGGGGGTCTTTCTTTTTTAAATTTATCAATCAAATTTATTACAAACTTGAGCTGAAAAACAAATACATCGTTATTTATACACTTATTGATAATAGTTTTATTTGTTTTTAATTGTTGCTTTATTTATGTTACTTTATATGTGTTTATGTCTCTATTTATATTTGTTTCCTTCCCACTTATACACATCTGTTTTCTTACATTGTTCATCATTCACATATCACACACACATCATACTCTATTTTAAAATTCTTAATATTAAGTTTATTATTTTAAAGGTAATTGGAGGTATAAATGAAAAACGTATTTTGTATTAAAAAATGATGTTATCTTTACTTACTTACTTGCTCTATGGCTTACGGAACTCGCAAGTTCATCGCCACAGTAGCAAGCGATCGCCATCGGGCTCTATCCTGGGCAAGATCAAGCCAGTTTTCACTACAGACACTTATTTAACCAAGATCCCTTCTAATATTGTCCTCCCAACGTCGTCTCCATCTTCCCAACGGTCTCTTTCCCTCCGGCTTTCCAATCAAGATTAAATATAGTGTGTTTTTTTCCCATCCAAACTATATGGCCTGCCCATTTTAGTCGTCGCGATTCAATTATTCTTACAACATCAGGTGAGTCGTACACTCCGTGGAGTTTATTATGCAGTCTCCTCCAGTCATCTCATCCCGTTTTGGCCCGTATATTTTTCTCGAGACCTTAATTTCAAACACCAGTAATTTATGTTCATTTATGGGATCAGGAAAAGAGAAGATTTTTTTTTTTAATATTGGACTTATCTAAAAGAAAAAGGAAACGTACTCCCCGTACCCTTCGTCACGTCGCGAATGCAAATTTATCGGCTGTCGATAACACAACTGTTCTACTTTATGTGGAAATACTATAAACTGAAATTATTCCATGTCAGTGGCGCTATGCAGCCAGTTCGCAACCGTTTGATCGAACTGGCCGTTACTTTACCTGGTCAAGTGTATGTTATCCAAAATAAACCATAATGAGAGCCTGATTAACGAGGGTGGTGATAAGGACGCTGCAGCCAGGGGTGTAGTTGGGGCTATACGGAGGTATTCACCATATATACTCTAATTAACGTTACACATTAGCGTATACCTTCTGCAAAGATGGGTATACCATCTACTTCCTTTTCGCTAGTTTATTTAATTTTCCAGTTAGCCAGGTGAGAGTATTACAATCAAATACTTTTATTTACACTTGAGCGGAAACACAATGTTGAGAAGGGTAAGAGAGTATACCAGGTACGTAAATATGAAACCACAATGCTAAGAACTATTTTATTCGAAGTATTGGCCATCGCAAGCGATATATTTCTGCCATCGTTCCGGCAATGTGTGGATGCCAGTCCAAAAAAACTGCGCCTCTTGTGCTGCAAACCAGTCATCAAGCCATTTTCGTAACATGTGAAGCGCTCGTCAGCAAGTGCGTGTCCCATGGATGTAAATAAGTGAAAATCGGAAGGCGCCAAATCTGGTGAGTAAGCCGTATGCGGAAGGATTTCCCAGCTAAACGTCGCAATCGTTTCCTTGACCGGTTTTGCTGTGTGGGAGGGTGCATTATCGTGAAGCACAATCACTTTATGTTGTCTTTGGTCATATTCTGGTAGTTTTTCACGCAAAGCTTGATGCAAATCGATCATTTGTTGTCGGTGACGTTGGGTATTAACAGTTTCGCCAGGTTTCAGAAGTTCATAATAGATCACTCCCTTCTGATCCCACCAAACAAAAAGCATTGTCTTCCGTCCATAGCGATTTGGTCTTGCAGTCGATTTCGGCCGGTTCTCATGGAGTTACCCATGATTTTTTACGCTTAAGATTCTCGAAGTAGATCCACTTTTCGTCACCAGTCATAATTCGATGGAGAAATTATTTCCTTTTGTACCTGGCGAGCAGAATTTCGCAAGTGGTTTTTCGGTTTTCCTGCTTTCGTTCAGTTAATGCATGTGGAACCCATTTTCCCACCTTCTGAATCTTGCCCATGGCTTTTAAACGTATGGAAACAGCTTCTCGTGTCACATTTAATTGATCCGCGAGTTGCTGTTGCGTTTGAACGTCATCCTCATTCAATAAAGCTTGCAATTCGCTGTCTGCAAACTTTTTCGGTGGTCTTCCACGTTCTTCGTTTCTCACGTCAAACTCCTCACTTTTATTTTTTTTTTAAACCACGCATATAACTGTGACTTACCAAGAGCATGATCACCGTAAGCTTCGACAAGCATGCGATGCGATTCTGCAGCAGTTTTCTTCAAATGCTAACAAAAAATCAATGCTGTCCTCACATCGTAGTTTGTAGGTACAAACTGCGCGATGTTCAACGCTATTAAACACTACACTATGACATGAAACTTGTCTGGTTGTGAGTTGCAAATCGTTATCAGCAGTCAAAACAAGCAAGTGGCGCCAAGGACGCAGTTTTACGGTAACCACAGTGACAGCTAACGCCGTCTATGCACAAATTCCGGTTTCATATTTTCACACCTCTACATGGTGCGCGTCAGCATTTTATCGCAATCTGTTGACTGTAATAATAATTTTGTAGCAATAAGCATATAGTGTGCACTCAATTTGAGGAGAACTTTAATGGTCGGTTTCACCGACCTTCCTTAAATGTTAAGGAAGCGTTAAGCCCATTTAACGCTTCTTGACAGCGCAAGAGTGTTTCACCAACCTCCGTCAAGGTTAACAGTTCCTTAAACTCGCCCTTAACTTAAGGACGCGATTTTGCTCCCTTAAATGTTTAACGCGGTCTTAAATTACGTAGGAATATGGCGTACAATTATGCTGACTATAATGTATGATTTATATTTTCCTAAATACGTGGCATTGTACTTTCGGAAATAACGTTGCTTTCTTACCTAGCAATGAAAATTTGATGATCGACAATGTTTATACAAGAAATACTTAAGAAGATGCATTCTTTGGGCAATTTTACAGGCAACACATTTATGTGCAATGTATAATGAGTAAATAACACAGTAGATTATAGTTTCCTAATGTGTCTTTAGCTAAAGAAAGGAAAAGGCAATCTGAACTCTGATATATAAGGCTGATGTCGGGAATGTCTGATATCGTCGCTTTACTATTCCTTCGAGTATGTATCCTTAGCGGTTTTCATAATTCCTTTTAAATATTCTTGGTAGAATACTTTCCAGTAATGTACCTGAATATATACAATTTACAAAACTGTTTCAGAAAGGGGTGGGCAATGCATTTGTTTCTTTTGAACTCTCGGGTTATAGTGATTATTACTAGTTACATAACCGTGACTTTCTACATGAATACGAATTACAGCTTAGTCAAAGTTACTCATAATATTTAGAGTATAGTTGAGGAAAGCACTCCATTAGTAGAACTTTTCGTAGAAAGCTCCATTGTGGATGTAATCACTAATCAGCTATACATTTTCACAATGTCTTGCACAAAAGAACTGAAAATATAATGCGCCCATGTGTACACAGAGCATTGAGGTGCTTTATTATTCTATTGAATGCACCTCCTTAACTACAGACAAAATATAATTCATATCCATTTTTAAATAGATCACAAGCCAAATATAGCAAAACGAGTCTGTATTTATCGGAATAAAGAAAACATTGCAATTAACTGTAATTCTTTCTATAAGTTACTTCTGTCATATGGCATTGAACCACTCATTTCTAATGTAGTTATATGCATTATTTCGGTTCCGTACAATGCAGAAGAATGTGATGTAAAATCAAAGAATGATGTGAGTGCACCAACACACATGCGCCCGTGAAAAAGTGCTCTTTCATTCATGCCCTTCCCACTTGATTTTGTATCAATCTCTGCATTGGATGCATCCAAAATAATTACAGAGGAAGTACATTCACCCACCATATAACGGAAGTCGCTAATATAAAGAATTACTTAATTAACTATGTAAGTAGGTAAGCTACGAAGGAAAAGAATGGGTGATATTCCGCAGAGCCGATACAGCCACTGTAGCTTTCCTTGTAGACAGTAAAAAAAAAAAAAAAAGATTGTGTCAACTGTTTAAGATTTTGAAATGCGTATATATATATATATATATATATTAGGTTAGGTTATTATATATATATAATAACCTAATCCACTGTAGCTTAGTAAACAATAAAAAAAAAAAGAATGAACAGAAGGTAATTTGATCGGCTCTGCGGAATAAAAGCCGAAAGAATTAAAACAATCCGTATCAACATAATCGAGGAATGTGTTTATAGCTTCATCTGCTTCTATTTGCAGCATGTCATAAGGTGATCGTACCAATGATTGACCAAATAAGGTCACGGGAAGTAAACGGAGGTCAGGGTCTACGTGAAAATGCCAATGACAAAAGTGGTCGAGTGATATCACAGATAAACTATACCAGAGAATAGTTTATCTGTGGTGATACCTAGTGTCAACGGGTTCGACACAAGAAATAATTTGGGGAACCTTAGAATTTCAAATCGTTCCATATTCCAAATGGCAGTAAGATGAAAGTTCTAAAACGAAACTTCTATTCTTCACTCAGATAGCAAGAGGTCTAGAAGTTACTGTATCTAACTGTTGTTGTCATATTTTTTTTCGAAGTTCTAGCGTACCCACAAGTAAGCTGCTGTGTTTTTGTTTTGTAATGCTAGGAACATTTCGAAACATTTTCTTTTTCTTTAATTTTCTTTATGAGAGTTTGCTGATGAATGTAAATTGTCAATGTTGTGAAGAGGTTCCCAAATTGCTGGCAATGAGTTTTCCAGTGTGTTCCTACGTAGATATGCCTTAACCACTAAATAGTCTCTTTCCAGTTACACTTTGCTGATTAAAGTTTCGGAGATACACGTGTTGAAGTTACTTATTTATAGGCTGAACATGTAGAAACTATTTAGTGGTTAAGGCATATGCACGTAGGAACATGCTGGAAAACTTACTGTCAGCAATTTGGAACCTCTTCACAATACTGACAATTTACATCCATCAGCAAACACTCAAAGAAAATTAAAGGAAAAAAAAATGTTTCGAATTGTTCCTAGCGTTACAAAACTATGGAACTAACAAAGCAGCTTACTTTTGGGTATGTTAGAACTTCACAAAGAATCATGACAACAACAGTTAGATACACATTTTGCTGTGAAGAGTAACTTCTAGACCTCTTGATCTCTGAGTGAGGAATAGAAGTTTCGTTTTAGAACTTTCATCTTACTGATATTTGGAATATGGAACAATTTGAAATTTTAAGGTTTCCCTAAATTATTTCTTGTCTCAAATGCGTTGACACTAGGTAACACTCGACCACTTTTGTCATTTGACAATTTTACGTAGACCCTGACCTCCGTTTACTCCCCTACGGGACACGAAGTGGACCTTCATAGCTAAAAATGTTAGCCCCTTCAAATAATAAAGAACGTGTTCTTGCGTTTTTTTTATATATTACCAGTCGTTTTGAAGATACACGGGGAGGCAACGGACTTTATGGACACGAAATGTGACAGCCACCATTTTGGATGGGGTCAACATAGCGACTTGAAACTTTCGGCAAAATATTTCTTTTGTTGAGACCTTTCAAACGATAGATTACTCGCCCCCCTTTGCTATTTGAAATTTTCAAGTGGACCCCGTACCCCAATTTGGGAGGTCTGGGATAGAACTTTTATAGCTCAAAATTCAAGTCCCTCAAATAATGAAGGACGTGTTTTTGCGTTTGCTCATATTCGCAGTCATTTCGAAGATACACGGGGTGGCAACGGACTTTATGGACACCTAGATAGTGGAGAAAAATATATAAAATGCGTTTATAGTCGTACCACTTAAGTTGTGAACAATTGTTATGAATATATGATATTTAACATTAAAACATGAAATAATGCCTGACTCCCATTTGCACTATCTGCACGGAGTTTTGCTCTGCACATAAACAAACCCTAAATTATAGCAGATTGTCATGTACTGTAAAGTATCGCTTTATTACATCTTATGATATAAATGTTAAGCCCGTGTTAAATTCTGTATGTTAAGTAGTTCAGTTGATGTGAAATTCCTGAAAGCTAATTTTCCACGAACGTAAAACTTGCGTTGTCCACGAAGCAGTGACTGATTTGAATCTAAGATAGTTCCGGTTCACAAACTACTCGGAACATGTCACCGTCTACTGTTAGCAACCAATTGGAAAAGCAGGATTCGCTCCAGTTGTGATTTTTCGGGCGTAAAATCAAATCATGCGGCCTGGCCAGGCTAAAACTTTTCACAGGCCTGGCCAGGTCAGGCCAAATCCCGCTGAACTCTGTTATACTTTCAGTTTCTTTTTCTGTGGATAAACAAAAATGTCTTTACATAATCGGTCGGATTAAAACTTAAATACTCTATTAGTTGAATGTTAAAGTAAGTTATTAATACGTAGTCCCTGACAGTGCCAAAATTCTTACAAGCATTGTCATGTTCGCCAGCTTTGTGTTTGCCCAGGGTTTCTTTTAGCGAAACCTCTCCGTAGAATAGTTGTAAAGCTCCGAAGATACTTTTGAAGGCTTCAGGAAATTTGAAACCAGGGGTGAATTATTCCGGCCGGGAACACTGAAATTACCAGGTGCCCCATCCCCCCCACTGGCCGTTTTGTCTTAGAAGTGTTATGTTACCAATAAAGAAGACCACTTAATCCACTTTTGCTACTCTTGTGGCGTTAGGGTCTTGTCGGGATTCTAAAACTAATAATTTTGACACACAAGACTTATGGCCAACATAAAGGTAGTGTGGGTGGTATAATCTCAGCAGGCCAACTATAAGGCCCCACAAATCGCTAGAAAGGACCTGTAAAGTTTAATGATAAGTACACAAGTCTTTAATACATTCATACTCTTTTCAGGCGCAATATTTACGTACTTAAGTACTTACTTAAGACGTACTTAAGTACGTACTTAAGACTTTGTATTTTGAGAATTGCTCATTATCCTAAAGGCCCTTGCAAGTTTTGGGGGACCAACTACCATGAACGTTATTGAAGGCTCTTGAAAGGTGTTTTTGGAACTCACGCTCCAGAATACTCAATACCACTTGGGCTCTTTCGTTTCCCAGGTAGGGAGGGCCTTTTGTTTACCAGTCCGTTCCTGTCTCGAGTTCCGTATGCTATTACGAGTGGTGTAACTAGAATTTTCGGGACCTACCCGAAGATAGAAAACTACCCCGAAGGAAGAAAGATAGATGGCACCCGAAAAGGACCATAATAAAGAATATACACCTTTACCCGTTTCCTTAAAGTTAAATCCATCTTAACTAAGAACAAAAAGTTATATTTACCTTTAAATAACACCTTGAATACTAACCAATCCCCCTCGTCTTCCACGAATGATGAATCCGTCAGCAACTTCAGCACGACGAAAATGTCTACTAACGAACGTCAACTGTTATAAGGTTGATCGAAGCCGAATTTACTAAGGAGGAGGATAACGCAACATTGAACCCAGTACTGTACCGGGAAACGAATGAAGAAAATGATTGTCAAGAAACTGCGCAAAAAGTGAACCCTACTTGTTTCTCTCCCTCTACGAACAACTCTCGACACTATACTATTCCTCCAAAATTTTGATAATTTTCAACGTCAATGAAAAATATCGCTTCAAGCTTTTGTTCTCTCCTATTCCCTATAACGCTAACAAGATATATATGATTTTTCCCTATCCTAGTAAGTTAATCCTTTAACCCTAAAAACAAACTTCGTTACTCCCTTCCCCACGTAATAAGTTCAAGAAGATTTTCCTCTTCCCAGAAGGACGTACAGAAAAATAGAAACAATGAAGTTCTCGTCAACATAAAGACGCAGAATTGCCAGAAAGATAAAAAGTTTGCCCTGGAATGCAGAAGCAGAAAGATGATTTCTTGGAAACTCCCATATCTCTAATGCTCCACTGATAATTTCTTATTTTCCGATAAGAATGACACTCGTCTCCTCTTCTGTTTTTCTACATCAAGTTCATAGAACTCTCTCTTTTAAGAATCTACAGTGTTTGAAACTATCCTGGTAACAACATGAAATCCCTCCTACTCGGTGAAATTTTTTAGTGTAGTGAATGTTTGTGTTAAATGTTTCAACAAAAGTGTTCTGTATTAGTGCAATTCACCTGCTTTATCTACACTGAGTTGTATACTTCCGCGTTACTATGTTTTCTTATCTGTTAGATAACGTCCGTCTCCAAAGCCGACACGATGATTCGACAAGCTTTTATTATAAAAATTGAATCATGCAAAAGATTCTAAGAGAGACAAAATTCTTTAATGACTGTAATTAAAATTTTATTTTCTAATATGTCGACTTTTTGAAATTTGGAAACGAAAATCAGTAATTGAATACAAAATTTAGTAAATGGTAATTCATAAGAAAATTTTATAAGAAATAACTATGGTTAGTTTGTACTCAATATTTATGCATGTCTTTATAATTGTTTTTGATAAGTAATGAAAATTATGTTAGATGTAAGTCAATGTTAATGTTGAAAAGTTAATATTCATATAAACTTTAGTTTTTAGAATTAATTATCTCACAAGTAATCATATCATTCCAACTTTAAATTCTCATCGAGTATGAAAATAATTTGAAATATTAATATAGAAGTCAAGAGTATTTAAATTCATTTTAAATTATTGAAATGTATTGTATTGCCTACGAAATATCTGCTATATTTTTATGTGACTACTATTCTTTAAGATTCTGGTATGTTCTACTGACCAATAGTATAATTTTCTTTAAGCAAGTTGAACTACTGCTTCATCGCGACTTAAAGTAAACTATAAAATCTTTTGCTATTGCACCTTGTTAAAGTCCACCCCCTATTTTCTTATTAGATTATACACATCTTCCTTCACCAGAGAAATAGTGATACACTCTTCAAACATTTGAATACGTTCCTGCTTTAATTTTTCAAATTAACAAAATAAGTCTGGGAGTATCTGTGGCAGATAAATTAAATAATCAGTTTCAGAATATTTAATATATTCCTTCTATATTTTTCCCCTTCCTAACTTATTCATAATCCCAACCTGTTTTCCTTATTATAGAATCGTAACGGTCTATTGTTCATAAACCGTGTTTGCAAGAAAGGATATGAGACAATGGAAATGAATGTTATTTCTGTCGTGTGAATGAATAGCATGTATAATAAAATCATGCCACTCAACAGAATTTTGTGGTATAGACTGCAAAGCTATTTTGGCAATTAGTAAAGGAAATGTGAACATACTGTTGTTGTAACAACAGAATTTTGGAAACCACGAAATTGAAGTTGGCACCGGAATGATATCCTTTTAGAATTGATCAACAGGAAAGATGGACTCTTCTACCCTTAATTTCTCACCGCAAGATTCCTGGTTTTCAATAAAAATTAAAAGACGTAATTTGGCTTGAAATAAACAACACGTGCAATCACTAATTCTCTGAAGATAACGCAATAATTAACGTGACGTCGAAATTTCCAGAGGAAACGACGTCAATCAGAAAGTGCTTAAAATGCTATTCATATTTGTCTTGTTATGTCAGTGCGTGAATAGAAGACGAACGACGAACATCGCAGCTACCATAAGGTCAGATCTATTTCAATTTACCTAGTAGACAGAATATTTAGAACCATGTTTTTCTACAATCCCCCATACCGAGACTGATATCGAGTATTAGTATTTGTTTGCTTAAAATAATTCAGAATCTCTTCAGCAATTATCTTTCATTCGCACTTTGCATTAAGAAATAATACTTGTTTGAAATTGTCTATTTTTGAGATGGAAATAGTAGTAGTTATAATAAATGTAACGATACGGGTAGGAATAGAGTGAAGTTCTCGTACGAAATAATTGCAACAGTAAAGGTATTCCTGGTCACAGGTCATACGGAACATAACGGCCTGCTTGTTAAGAAAAGTGACAATGGAAACTCTTGCTATGAGATTACTGAATCGTAAGATGACTTTGGCTATGAACGATGATATGATTACTCTTTTTAAATATGCGTCCCTCCCTCCCTCCCTCCCTCTCTCTCCCCCCCCCCCCCCCCCTCTCTCTCTCTCTCTCTCTCTCTCTCTCTCTCTCTCTCTCTCTCTCTCTCTCTCTCTGTTTAATCTATTCGATCGATCCTTATTCTGTGTTAGTAATTTAAATTATAACTTGAGAGATTGAGTATTCTCCAATTTGGATATTGTAAATTAATTATTAATATGAATCTTATTATTTGTATGTAACGAAAGAAAAGTTCACTACTGTAACTCCCCCTTTACAAATTCCCGTTCGATCTAATTTATATTTGTGAACTGGACTGATAGCTTCGCCTCACGAAGTTCGTTCTAATTTATATTTGTGAAAGTTTCATTGTCCAAACAATTCCAAAGTTCTCAAGATAACTTGTTACTTAATTCTTTATTTATTTGATATTGTTTTATCTTTATTTGTTAAACAAAATTTATTGAAAAGAAATCTTTTCTCGAAATCCATTTAGAATTGGATATGTAAAGGTATCCTCACCCCTAGACTAATAAAGTATTCTCTTTAGGAATTTCCAGGAATGAGGCCAGGAGCCCGAGATGGCCAGCTGTAAAATATTATTTTCTCTTTCAGGAAGGATGCCGTCATTATGTTATTTCTTTAGGAACTCCAGAAGAACTACCCAATTGCTCTATCTCTGATTTACATAAGTTCTCCGATCTACGTCAAACTAATTAATTACAAATAAATTGAGCAGGAAAAATAGTTACAATTTATTTTCATGTGCTACACTATTTGTGAAATTTGAAGTTCCAGGATCCCTAGCTCCTCTCCCAATGCTCCATAGCAGCTTAAAATTTGGTAATTTATCATGCTCTATGTCTGCATTGGATTTGCGCGACAACGACTACAGCCCTCCCGTGTCAGTATTTAACATTGATAATTCTTTCACAGTTCCTCTTCTGTTAATCTTCTAGTTGTTAACCGTTCAAGGATTCTCTCGCCAAGGTGAGCCATCGTTATGGGACATGTTTCAAAAACTTCTAGGATCAAATACCTTCACTTTGAATTGTTTACAAGTCTTCTTAGACGAGATGGCCAACCATCGAAAAGCTGTACACGGAGATAAACTCTGACGCGTCTTCACCAAGTTCTTTTGGCCCTTTTCTAAATGCATTATGGAGAATATGTATATTACTAGTCTCAGTATTCACTAGAGGCTTATTTTTGTTTCATTCATAATGTTTTCAACCTTTGGGTCATCAGAACGAAGTTGCAATAGCTCTCGTTTCAAAAGCTCTTCTTCACGAATATCTGTCTATTTTTTCAACAATATCCACTGCCCTAGTACTACCTATGAAGAAGGTACGGTACGCAGTTGGTGAGTGACAAATCATATTCCTTTTATTCGACCAGTATCTCACAATAATTTGAAGTTCTTTTTTGGAGGCACTATTCCTTGTTTCATCACACAAAATTGAGAAATATTTACCTGCCATAGCTGTAATTTCTTGTTTCAAGTATTACCCGAATGCATCTGTAACAAGGCATGGAGTATTTGGATTGCACTATTTCCACGAAACATAGCACGAAATTATCTTTGAGAGCATCACATGACTTAAAGGGAAAATATACCGCAATAAATTTCATAACCTAAATTAGTTCTGTTGCTGTATCACCAATGTTCACATGATATAACTGGATTCTAGCTGGAGAAGGAGAATGCTGTTAAATACCCACTTCACAAACACATGAAACACAGGATCTACTTACAAGTTTGAGTTAACCAGGATTCAATTTCAGTCTGCAGTCTTCCTTGTGCTTGTCTTCTTTGGCATGCTGAGACACACAAAAAATCTCTTGACACAGGCAGTCTTGCCACACACTAAAAAATATACTTTCAGTTTCCTTTACCCATTCCCTAACGTAATAGGTGTTCTCATCTTACAGTAGAGATGTATAACGGGATCGAGTAGCGGCAGGTACTTCACGACAAATTAAGATACAGTCAAACGTCTCGGTATTATTCTTGACGAAACTCTATCATGGTCAGAACATGTTAAACTAATATCCAAAACAGTGCATATGAAAATACATACACACCTTGATACAGTATTTGATCGATATTTTCGATCTTTGATTATTGTGACGTAGTCTATAATGATCTGTCTGTTACTCTAGCAAACAGATTACAAATAATGCAAAATAGATGTGTTCGGTTCATCTTCAATGATAAACGATATGACCAATTGACCATGTATCAAGCAGGTACTCTGCACTGGCATGGCTGAAACAGAGAGAAGAACGTTTCATCTTCTTCTGCAGTTTTACAATGCTGTAGCTCTATGTATACCTGGCTTCTATGCTGGAATCGGTGCACTTCACTCACATATGAACACCCACTCGAAAATCAATCCACTCTGCGAATACCAAAGCACTGTTCTTAGACCTATTTTAAATCTTTTGTGGTGTTCGGAATCAAGCAGTGGAATAATCTTCCTTCGGTAGTTCGCACAGCTAGCTCCCTAAGCCGCTTTCGAAATAAGCTTCATAGTCACTATCTGTTACTTACCCATAGCAGTGTATAGAATGTTAAATTTCAATGAAAGGTTTTTTTCTCATACTCGTACTTCATTTTGTACCTTCTTTCTAATGCGGTACTTTTAATATACTGTCTTTATCCTTGTTGGGTGTGTGTTTGGGGGGTGGGGTGGAGAGTGTACTAAATTGGGTCTGTATCAATAAAGTGGGAAGGGAGGGCAAATGAGAAGAGAAACAGGTTCAGTGTAATATGGAAGGGTTCATGCATTACTATTATTATTATTGTGTTCTTGTAATTGTTAGCTATTGTGTGCGTATTGTCTCTTTATATGTGACCGGATCGGAAGAAACAAGCCTTGTCTAAAAAATCGATTTTCAGGTTTTGACGGTTTCTATGCGTTCAAACCATCCTCTGTCACATGCCGTTTGTCGCATTCGAAAATCTGCAGTTGATCCGACTGGAGAGCAACTTTATGCTAACCTGATCATACACAAAAGTGTGGAAAGCGGGATTTTTACTACATGTTACAAAATTTATACCCATAAGAGGTTCTGACGACCCCCTCCTAGGTTCTTTCTCGTGCAGCAGCTCGTTTTGACCTTGGCGACTCGTAGATTTCAGTCAATTTTGGATACTGACGAAGACAACCCAGGTGGCTTTTAATTAACAAATCTTGTTCTAATTTCTGTAACTTCATAAAGCACTGGCGTGTTTCAATGTTCAACGTACGAGGAATTTTCTGATTACACTGTGCTGTACAGCAATTTGCTGCAGAGAACTCGTCTACAGTTTTCTCTTCATTCGCATCTTCACGAAATTTCTCAAGTGACTACCGATTACAATGACTCATTCACTTGCACGGATGTACCTGCACTTGAAATACGTCTATTCCACATAGCTGTTTAAGTGACTTCTCGTCGCCATTGTCCGTTTCCGAGTCCGAAGAGTTACTCGGCCGAAAATCGTCTGTCGGTTCACTCGCGAATAAAATTAGATCGATGTCGTCGAAATCATCCATCGTACCGCATGCAACACTAGAGCAATACGTAAGAGTTTCCATGTTGTTATAGGCCTATACAAAGGAAACATAGTTACAGCAAACTTCTTACCCCGAAACAAAATACATTACTGCACACGGAAATTGCCACTTCGATGCTTACACGCAGTCAGTAACACTCACACATCAACCAAAACATATTCCTTGAAGACACATTTTACTAGCACACTTCTGTCTGCTCACTAACAGCACGTGTACATGATGTACAGCGTATAACTCAGTACAGCAGGTAACATCGTAAACATTCCTCAACGAACGGTACAATGTTGCCAAACTTTAAACGCGTTTTTCTCGCGTACTGCATTTTAGGCATAAGGCTTGTTTCTTCCGAGCCGGTCACATATATGTTTATCGACTTAGGATTTTGTATTTATGAGTATTTTTCTTCTAATACGTAAATGGTGTATCCTGGTTAAATGGAAGATAAGGCTATCAGCCTTAATTTTTGCCATGTAAAATAAGTCTAATAATAAAGTCTAATAAAAAGAACTCAGATACAGCACTAATGACCATCTCACGCTCAGCTGTCAAACAATAAAGTTTGAAAATCAATGCAAAAAAAAAACGAAAAAGAAATAACGAACAAATACATCAACAGAAATAATAATATCAAGACATATACTAAGAGAAAAATCATTACCTCAATCTAATTCTGAATAGATACCAGGTATTTCATAAAATGGTTACATGGTACAGCAAAAACAAGATCGCTTGAAACTTGATTATACGGAGAAGACAACCTGTAAATTAGGGAAAGCTGTACAACAGCAAACCTGAGTCTTCGAAAAGCAAACAGGTCGTTATTGCCGTTAGATCCTACAGGAACTCGGAAAAACAATTCGTGAAGAATATCACCAGATCTAATATGTCCATTAACAATTTTATACAGGTATTTGAAGTCATGCAAATACATACATGCTTAAGGAGAGTTAATACAAAGGACTAAGAGTTGTTTGCATGTAGATGAAGAGTGACAATGAAGTCGGGGTTGGCAATCTGTCTGGACAGGAATGTAATGTACAATTCGATAGGACATTTGAGGAAGATAGTCTTTATTAGAGCGTAGAATTTTGTTTCGGTGTTGATGATCTTAAAGATGCCTAGTGCTAGGCTTGTGCCATTGGTATCGGAGGTTGTGCAACTCAGACCCTGTTTTACGCGGACGAAAGAAAAACAAGTAGCTTCATTGGAATGAAAACAATGGCAATTTGAATAATGAAGTCAGTGTATAAAATTAGATGGTTTTACATGAACGTAATTGATGAGAAAATTGTTCTCTACGTTAATTGAATACGGTTTGTATGACAAAGTGAATCTTATAACATGGAAATGACTACGTTGTTCTAGGAATTATGTGGAGTCGCCTCACCACAACAGAAATATAGTAAACGCTCTTTAAACCGGAATTCTTTGGTTCGGCACATTCTCTTTAGGTGCTCTTTAATCCGGCAATTTTCGGGGTCCGGCAACGATCGAGCCGCTCGCGTTCGGATGCTTTGGGTGGATTCGGGCGTTTGTTGGCCTATTTTTTAAAAACTGTTTAAACAGTTACGCTCACGTGTATTTTTTCTTGACACAGAGCAGCTTATTAATTGTACAACTTGTTTTAAGTATCATTGCACAGTACTGTATTAAGTTTTCTTTGGTATTCTCGTTAAAACTATATTAACGTTCGATAATCCGGAACGACCGTGGTCCGGAACGTTCCGTATTAAAGAATGCTTACTGTACCGAAGCCATAGCTGTGTAGTCACGATTTCGGTGTGTATGAAATCATTGTTGAGTAGGCCTATAACAGGTTTCGATAGAAAGTGGCCATTTTCACTCGCGTGACTGTGCCTGGGACATGAAGATAACGTTCGTTGTCAAAAGAATAATTACTACAGTTGAGAAGCACGAAATTTTTGAGTCAGATTTAGAATGACTAAATTTAGAATGAAAGCGATTTGAACAAAATATTTGAGTCAGATTTAGAAGACTTGGATGAACATAGGCCATGGGTGTGAGAAATGTTGGTGGTTTACGTACAGTTAAATGTCACTCAACAGTAGCATGCAATGTATAAGAAACAGGTAATATCCCACATTATATATATATAATGGTAAAACAAGTAGAAAAAAAGGATACTTACATGGTAGATTCTTGACACAGATGAACAACAACACAAACACAATAGAAAAGCAATACGTTTTGCAAAAGCGTTTTCAACTGGTAGGAAAGAAAATGGACAGATGCAGAACTGATGTTAAGGAAACGCCATATACATAACGTAAATTTAAGCTTTTGGAGGGCCTGAAAGCTGGGGTGGTACTGGGTGAGCAGATTGGGAGCGGGGGAGCTACGCGTGGAGGTCGGTTAGAGTTGGGATGATTACGGGCACGGTCCAGTTGCTTACGGATGAGGTGTTTGGGAAATCCACGGTCAGTGAGAGCTGAGGAGAGGGTACTGAAATAGTTTTGGAGCAGGTCATCAGAGGAACAGATGCGGGATCCCCGGACAGCAAGAGCGTATGGAAGAGAGCGTTTGGTATGGTATGGATGGGAGATGTTGAAATGCAGATTCTGCGGTAGTCATGAATTACTATGACTACCAATCAGAAGCCCTCAAACAACTTTCCGATCCTATCTTTTACCGTACATCCCACCCAATACTTCCATGATAAAATCCGCATCTATCTCCAAGCGCATGCACCCCATGAGGGGCTGTCGCGTTCCAGTGTCTCTACACTCTGTCCTGACAATCCCAGAACCCCGAAATTTTACCTACTTCCCAAAATCCATAAGCCTGGTAATTCCGGCCGACTCATCGTTTCCAGTATTGGCTCTCCCACTGAAAGAATCTCCGCCTTCCTTGACCACCATCTCCAACCGTTTGTTCAGGCTCTTCCTTCCTACATGAAGGACACCAACCACTTCCTCTCCACAATACATTATATATGATCCTCTCCCACCTGACACCATCTTAGATACAATCGACGTGACGTCACGTATACCAATATTCCCCACACCCATGGCCTCGCTGCCAATGAACACTTCCTCCACACACACCCCAGTCCTTCTAAACCCAGCACACCATTTCTGCTTCAGCTAGCTCAGTTTGTCCTCACCATGAACAACTTCACCTTTGAGAACCACAATTTCCTGCAAATTAAAGGCACACCATGGGCACTCGCATGGCCTCTTCCTACGCCAACATTTTCATGGGACGCCTGAAGACCAAATACCTCAACTCCACAGTCCACACCTCTCAAATTTTTCACCTGGCTTCGCTACATCGACGATATTTTCCTGATCTGGACCCACGGACAAGAGTCTCTGGAAACATTTCTGCAAAACCTCAACTGCATCTTCTCCGTCAAGTTCACCTGGTCCTTCTCGAGGGAACAGATAACCTTCCTTGATGTGTGTGGATATCTGGATCACGAACAATTGACTTGAGCCAGGCGTTCACATCAAACCTACCAACAGTATGCAGTGTATCCATTCCAACAGCTCCCATCCATACCATACCAAACGCTCTCTTCAATACGCTCTTGCTGTTTGGGGCTCTCGCATCTGTTCCTCTGATGACCTGCTCCGTAACTATTTCGGTGCCCTCTCCTCAGCTCTCACTAACCGTGGATATCCTAAACACCTCATCCGTAAACAACTGGACCGTGCCCTGGGAGCTTCTTACAAAAACTAATTACTTTAAGTGCCTCGTTCGGTGACCTTAAAGTTACAAATTCAATGAAGTTTATTTTACATATTTACAAAATGAAATTAATAAATTGAACATTTGAGTTAAAAATAATAACTTCAAAAAATCCAGGTTTCTGCTCGAATTCCAGTTTTTTTTTTTTTTTTTTTTTTTTTTTTTAGATTTTCCAGGTCCAAAATAAAGTTTCAGGCTAATTCTCGCTTTTCCAGGTCAGTAGACACCCTGTATATATATATAAATGTCGCGTATCCAGGAAAGTAGCACTTGAAGATAGTGACTAAAGGAAACAAAAATTAGTTTTTTTGCGAGTAAATGACAACGACGGGATGCCAAGATGTCTTGCCTTGTACGTGGAAATCGTAGTAAAAATGATACACCGCTCAGGTGTCTGGCAAGTATAAAGCGAAACACCCAGGTGGATAACTTTGGTTATTTATATATATATATATATATATTAGGGTGGCAACGAAAATTCACTTTTGTATTTGTAATAGTCTCAGGGTCAAATTTTCTTTTTCTTTATCTCAAATGTTTACTACAAAAATTTTGAATCAATTACACAATATTTAGTGGTCGCTCAACGCAACCATAAATTCACTTACAACCACTAAAATGTGAAAATTCACATACACATACTATGAAATTCAAAAATATGTTTAGAAACATCCTTTAGTAATATTTATGTTTTACGAATGTATATTTTTTAAGTATTTAAGTTTGACAAAGTATATTCAACACAACAAACGAAAATGCTTTGACTGAGAATGGATTTACTTGGGGTGAGGATTTTTTTCTGTGCTGCTGTACAACTTGGAGAAGAAATTGGGCCTAATCTTCCTGATTGGTCAGTTTTCCATTGAAATTTTGAATCAATGCAATTCCTCGTTCTGCCAGATCATTTACAACATGCAGAGCTTTCACACGCTCTCGAGCCTGAAGGAATCTATTGTTTGTTTCCCATGTTTCAGGGTTTTCTAATAAAAAAATCCGTAGACATCTTCAGTGCTTCAAACAGCTTTCTGGTGTTCCTGGAAACGAAGTCACTTAGGGCTTTATCCTTCGTGGTCTCCTGATATCTTAAGCGCACGAGTTGTTCTCCTTCACTTCCATCCCTAAATAACGCTGTAACCATGTCTTTCTTTACTGCTACGGGGACTTCAAGATCAAAGAAACTGAAACCAATAAGTGGTTCGCTCAAATACCACAGATGTCGTGAGAAACTGTGCATTGCTGTTTCTGCAATTTTTGCATTGATATTCTTGTAGGGATCAATTCGTCTTAAGAGATTCAGGTCATATCTTGGAGCTGAAAGCGAAAGAAGAGAGGAATACCATGCCTTCAAATACACTGCGACGACAAATATGTTGAAGTCGCGAAGCCCGTTCAGCTCACGAGATGTAAGGTTAAACTGTGACCGGAAAAGATATATATTCAGGCAATAAATCAATTTCGCCATCCATCGTGCACGATGGTAGGCTCTAGGAACGTAGAATGTGATACTTCCTGGAAGAACTTCACCAAGAAATATGAGAGCAAGTTGTAAAAGTTCTCTGTAATCATCTCTGGGTTGAGAGTGCGTCAGTTGCTGCTTTAAGAAAGATATAAGTTCATACTTTACTGGGGTCAAAACCTCTGCGACAACTTCGTCCTGGATTCCGGTGTCGAACTTCAGCTTGTCAATTGAGTACCATTCCTCAGAGAAACGTTGAAAGAGTTTTATGTGTGGACCCATTGAAGCACCGAAAACCATGTTGAACACTCTTGCCACAATTAGTTCCATTATGTGATGCCTGCATGGGACTCTGATCAGATCCTTCTGCATTTTCTGTTCCAGCAGGGTACAAGCTCCATTTTGTGTCCCCGTGTTAGATGCTGTTGTGTCAAAGCACATGAAATGCACAAGTTCCAATCCTCCAGCAATTTAAAAACAGCTTCCGACTGGGAGGCACCACTTCCATTTGGAATAGCAGGCACTCCTAATGTTTCGTGTCGCCATTCCCAGAAACGAGAACCGCTATGCGTTAACTGATTCCTTAGAAGTGAGAGCAGGTAACAACTTATCATCCCAATGCAATGTAAGTGGACCACCAGATGGAAAAGACGATTCACTAGCGATTTCTTTGCGGTTCCTTCTGCGTGCTCTATATATTCCTTATTAACACAGATTTCTCGTGAGCTGTGACCCAAAGCTTCCGCTGCAGAGCTAGAACATGAGTGGCATTTTTGTCGCTGATTTTTGCACGATCCAGTGCTGAAGACAGCTCTGGTGTAATGATGTTGGCTGGTCGACACACCTTTGGCTTCTTTGTAACCGACAGCCTTCGGGAAGTAGGACATGCATAATCTGAGTAGTCGCTATTTTCGGCAGCCTCGTATAAACTCTCACTATCATCGTCATCACTGTTGATTGAGGCATTTGCTGAAAGCGTATCCATTTCCTTTCTCTTCCTGGTCTCCTCTTTCTTTTCTTTTTTCTTCCTTCCTTGTCAATTTCATATCCACCCCTGCCATCGTTCCTCGTCTGCCTTTCTCCCTCTGCGCCACTAAAAATTCGCGATCTTCTGGTATTTTAATAAGTTGAAGAGCTTCTGCATGAGCCACATCAAAAAGATCATCAAGAGCGTCCACAAACACATTTTCCTTGGTTTTTGGCGTTTCAGTTCTTCGTGTACAATTTTTCTTCAGTTTTTGCCACTCGTTATGTAAACCTTTCACTTTTTCAATAACGTGATAATCCTGCTTTGTGGGTATTCGAGCTTTTTCCCAAAACGGGAGAATGCCAGCGGTTAAGCGTGCGCTTTCCTAAATTGTTAATTTTTCTTCGGAATGCAACTGAAGAAATCTTGCAAGTACTTGCCGCTTGGAAGGAAGTTTACATCCTGTTATAGACGATACTGTACTTCCAATCAACCACAAACCACGTCCTTTATTCTCAGACATTTTATAACTCAACCCACAACAGCGTAAAATATAACATAATGACTTACTGAAAAGAATCGGTGAAATTATAAAACGAGAATAAACAATTAAACATGCACTGCACAGGAAAGCTATAGCAAGTACATGGAGATGTTAACTGCGATCTGAACAATGTAACAATGTCACACCAAAAACCCGACTGTAATGCCGCCAGTATTAGCAGGTCCCTTCAATGTGGATAATACAAAGTCATGTGAGCGGCATGCGTTACCACTGGAAGTAAAATTATTGCGCAGCATTGTTACTGCCTGAAAAAAAGGGTGATTGTTGATTGCTATATATGAAAATAAGTGGTTCTGACATAGTCTTGTGTAAACATTTAAGCAATGCCTAGCACATTTAAGCATTTATTTCACTTGATTTTTATTGCAAAATTAATTAATGTGCCAATTTCAAATATAATACAAAGAACTCAGGAGCACGATTTTTGCTTTTATAACACATGTTGGACTGTTGGTAATATTTGCTAGGTAACAGGTTTTGATCTGTTTCGTACGGATTTTTCGTCGATTCTCTCCAAAATTTATTTCTAAAAAATAATCTCATCTAAGAGAGAGCGTCCCTCAGCGAGTTCTCCTTTGAAAGAACAGAAATATAGTGACCAGGAACTTAATCGAATTACTTTCCCAGAG
>JAGDQP010014496.1:0-23188 GCA_022664845.1 Lepisma saccharinum | reverse complement strand
GTTTTCAAATGTCAAATAATTGTAATAAATGCTAGGTTTAAGAAAAAAATTTCAGGTAAAATGAGAAAGTCAAATGACGTCACAAGCGCCCAATGTTATATACTCGTCACGCATCCTATATATGAGACCTCTAAACACATAATCACCAAACTTTACAATACGTCGTGAATACATCCGGAGGTCATATCCTGTGAGTGTGAAAACTGTACCGCAAAGAGGAAAAGTTGGGCTGATCCAGGGACACGCTGAGTTTCGCATGTAATGCTTATGTAACGTAAACGTAGCCATAATTTTGAGCGCGTTGAGCGACCTTTAAATATTAAAATACTTTCATGAAATTTTACACTCATGCTTAAGTAACCAAATGGAATAAATTTAGGGGATGAGACTCTGTTAAAATAAATTTAGAAATTTTCCCATATAACTGGTTGCCACCCTAATATATATATATATATATATATAACGCGTATTCTGTTTCTGCTTACTATGTATCCGAGTATGGGGACACAAGTCTGAAAAAATTACCTCTTGATGGATTTATTTTAGGACTACCTTCGCGTAATCTGTCGCACAATAGACGTAATTGTTCTTGCATTTCGGAGAAACTTTATCCCCCAGATTACTATATTATCTACGTAGGATATCAAAATTTCCATTTTACTCCTGCGAAAACGGTCTCCCTAAATCTTTGGAACGGAGCAAGGGGTATGGAAATTCCGAAAGGGAGGACATTTGCTTCAAATTTTCTGGCTGAACAGGTAAAGGATGTAAGGTGTTTGTCTTTCTCTCGAAATGGGAGCTGATAGAAACCAGATTTAAAATCCACGACGGTGATGTATTGTACTCCGTTGAGTAACTTAACAGCTCATCTATCCTCGGAATTTATTATAGCCGGTTTAAGAATTTCGTTTAAATTTCGAAAATCCTGACAAATACGTGTTTTATCTGTTCCTTTCTTCGGCGCGGTTACTACTGGGCTACTATAAGGGGAGCGAGAATGTCGAATCAATCCTAACTGAAGAAGTTTTTGTATATCTTGATCAATTTTATTTTTGTTTGTTTGTTTGATTAGGAGTTTCGCGGTAAGGGGGAGGAAAAACCGTGACGTCTGAAATCACTTTAAGAGCATATTCGAATTCTCTTGCTATGGATAGGTCAGAAGTTGACCATGCGAAAATATTCTTTTATTCTTTCAATAAATCTAAAGTCAGATTTCTTTCCTCTGCGGAAAGTTCGTTTCCTGTAAGAGTTCTTTCCTAAACTCTGCTCCGAATTAGGTTTTGATTTTTCAAATTGTTCATCCGAAGGTGGAAGGTGAGGATGGGAAGAATCTGATACTTTAATAACAATTTCTTTTCCATTTTGGAACTGAAGCCTGCATAACGCTGGGTGTTTGGATATCACTTTAGGGATAGCTGGTTTCAAAATTTTTGAGCTGCGACGAGGTTTGCGTTTAGGTGATTTGTCGTCTACTAGTGTTTAACTTGATTTCTTATTGCGGTTAGATTTTGGTACAGTAAAGGAACCCCTTCACTGTAAAGTTCATGGGTATTAGAAATGTTGGTGGTTTACGTACAATTAAATGACACCTACAGTAGTATGCAATGCATAAGAAGAAAGAGGTTGTGTCTTATATCTTATATAAGGTAAATTTATGAGAAAAATGAAGGAATATACTTACAGCTATATGTTCCGTATTAGAGCACACAAACAAATATATACAGGTCACTACAATATTTCGTGCCCACAGTGGCACTTAATCATGTGTACAAAAAAAGACGTGCATGTTATGAATAAGCTCAAGATTAAGGAGACAGTGGCGACATGTAGCGGGCGACCCATCAAGCTTGGAGAACAACTGACTGTTGTATAGCGCGTAGATTGGAAAAATTTACAACTGTAAGCATGGATCGTCGAAGGAAATGTGTTGAAACTGCAGAGGAAACAGAAGGATTGGTTACTAAAGGTTAAGCCCAGGATTTATTTTCGCGCTCAAACCATGAATAAATGCGCCCTGCCACAGACGGCGTGTTGAGGTACTGGTTGTAGGGACTAAAGTGTGTATTATGGCAACCAGGAAAGATAGATCAAAATTGGTGTTGCTGGACTCGGTGTGTACGGAGACTAGGGCATCGAGTTTGTTGACAGTGAAGAAGTGAGGATGGTTGTTAATACGGAAGTTCACAGCACAGCCTGTTTCCCCCACATCAAACGCATCACGAGATTTATTGTAGTGACCAGTATATATTTATGTGTATGGTCTAATACGGAACACATGCTGTAAGTATATTCCTTTATTTTCTCAAAAATTTACCTTAAAGTGTCCTTCCAGCATTTCTTTGTGTAGTGGTATATATCATCATCATATTCAGCCACTTTCCATCCACTGCTGCATGAAGGCCTCCCCATTTTCTTTCCACATATCTCGGTTTGCTGCTATCCTCATCCATGTAGCTCCTGAAAAACGCTTGATTTCATCTACCGATCTTAAATTTGGACCTCGTCTCGGTCGCTTCTTTCCTCTAGGAATCCAATGTAGTACATTTGTCGTCCATCTTCCATCTCTTCGTCTAGCCACGTGACCGGCCCATCTCCACTTCATCATCTTCGCAATCTTGATTACATCCTCTACCTTTGTTTGTGCGCGAATTCATTCGTCTTCCTCTCCCTCCTGGTTATTCCTAGCATGCATCTCTTCATTGCCTTATGTGTAACTCTCAATCTTTAAGTCGTTTGCGCATTCAATGTCTAAGTTTCACAGCCGTACATCCTCACAGGTAAGACACATTGATTATAAGCTTTACCCTTAAGGCACATTGGTAATTTACTTTTGAAAATAAAAGTGTAGTCTTCCAAACAAATCAACGCCATTTTACATCTATGAATTTCGTCAGTCAACTTGGCATATGATGTTTTGAGCTGGCCTAGGTAAAAATACTCATCAACTATGCCTATTGTCACTCCGTTAATCTTTACTTCCTTCTTTTAACCATGTTGATTGTACATTACTTTCGTTTTACTTAAATTCATTTTAAGCCTATTTTCAAACCTGCACTAGTCAGTTCTTCCATTCTGGTTTGTAGTTATTCTGCACTTTTCTTATTCCAAATATTAGAGCCAATGCTTCTTTCTCGAAATGGGAGTAGTTTTGTTGTAGTTCTCAATTCCTCAATAGTTGTACCTCCAATTATAACACCATCAAGAAATGCTTGAGTGAAAGGCAAATCTCCCAAAACTGTGTCCATAAACCGTTGGAAAATATATGGTGACGCACACAATCCAAATGGCAATCTTCTGTACTTAAATAAACCCCAAGGTGTATTCACCACTAGTACTTTTTGAGAGGCGTCATCTAATTCAAGTTGCAGATAAGCCTGATTTAAATCGAGGACAACAAACACACTAGATTCCTGTAGTTTCGCCAATATATCCTCTAATGTAGGTAGTGGATGACATATTTCTAACAAAACGATTAACAGTGACTTTAAAGTAAGAACATAGTTTGATTTCCGTTCCCTGTTTCTTCGGAACTACCACCATAGGTGTTGCCCATTCTGAATATGTCACAGGTTCGATTATGCCTTGTTGTTGAAGTTTATTCAGACAATTTTTTACTTTTTCCTCTAAACTGTAAGGTATTTTATAAAATTTCCTAAATATTGGGACTGCTTCAGAATCCACATATACATGCACTTTATATTTCTTAATTGGCGTTTATATGTCATCTTTGAAAACATCAACATATTGATTTACTAATTCCTTTTGGTACAATTCCAACGTACTATTTTGCATTTCTATTTGAATATTGCTAATAAATCTATTTTCAAATAATTGTTTCCAATTAGGCCATATCATTTGTATACCGGTTCTACCTAATAATGTGTGTCTTAATTGATCTTCGATTATATGAAAATCTAGAAATAACTCTAAATTGTTTACTTTACACAACATTGATACCTTCCCTTTAGTGACCAACTGCTGACCATTCGCTACTCGGAGAGTTACAGTGTCTGGAATTAAATTATATTTATTGGTAAAGGATTCAAATACTTGTGCCTTCATTAAGTTGACACAACTCCCTGAATCTATTTCCGCTGTTACACATTTACCTTCAATAATCATAGATTTGTAATAAGGAGATATATCTTCGGTTGTCGAACTATGTAAATTATTAACGTTGTTATGAAACAATCTGTTCATACCCTGCTTACTTTCATTTTTTTGCTTCCTGCCACTTGCATTTACATTTGTCGAACCTCATTTCCATCTTTTCCCAATATTCTAACAATAGCTGTTTGAACCTTGTTTTCATCCTCTGGATCGTAAACTTTTTACTAAGTTTGCCCACAAGATCTATATTCTCAGACTCCACATTCAACTGATCTTGTGCTACCTTTTTCGTTCCAGTTCGAAAAACATTCGTCATTTTATATGCATCATTACATTTATTTACAAACATCCTGTATAATTGCGACTTTGCCATAACTAATAAAAATTAACTAATATATTCAACCACACTACTAATTCCAGATTACAATAAATGTGCATTCGTTTTTACATTTCAGAGTTGCTATATGTGAGACAGAACTACTATCCGTTGTTAAACTTTATTAACATATGTACCACAAACAGACTGTACATGAATTCGAATCCCGAATCCGAAGTCGCCAATTATTGTTCCACTAAGAAATGTACGAAATGGTCGTAACGTAAAGAAAGTAAAATTCTAAGGTAAATATTTCACTCATGGAACAATTTTAAAAATAAACATAAGTTCAAAGGATAAAAAACAAGAAGAATCTTTAATTCTAATCCACAGAACTATTTAGTCAAGTGTTCTATATAGTAGCAGACTAAAATACATACCATAGCTTCATTTCACAGCTCCTTAGTTTACCTGATATAAGATTCCATGCTTTTATGTTTAGACAGGTAGCATGCACAAGCGAATACAGTTTTTTTTCATAGATTAGTTTTCTTTCCAATATAAATGCAACTATTCCTGAGCATTCCAGTTGTTTGTTTGTAGGTCGCTGCAAAATTAAACTTAAGTGGACTGTATAGTTAATATTTAATATATGAAGAAGAACTATTTACAAAGTCATATATACATAAAGCTGATAAGGAACATTGTTCACGATTCAAAATGTTCTGTGCCCAGTCAGTAAGATGACATAAACAAGGGCAATGACACTTGACACATACATGTACGCACTGCAGTTTCTAGGTTCTCCGCGACACACACTGAAGAGGACACGGTCCCCGAGGTCAATGACTTAGCCCGCGCAGCTGAGTACACACCTGCGCCATCTATTGTGGCAAATTAAAATCAAATAACCAAAGCGGACTTGCTCAAAACACAAATATGTATACAACAGATAAAACATATATAAACAAATAGAACGTATCAAACATACCGCCCACCTTGGAATTTCCAATTCCAACATATTACACAATGAAAACTACTCAAGCATTTTGACTGAATGGTAACAAACACAATTTCGTGATTGGTCTCTTCAAATAACCACGACCAGTTTTAAGTGTCACAGTACGTACTAAATTGTCTGAGCCTGGGTGAATTTTCTCTACCTTCGCTAATCTCCATTGTAATGGAGGTAGGTTTTCTCCCTTCAATAACACAATATCACCAATATTTACATTTGGCTTGGTTGACCACCACTTTGGACGTTGTTGCAATCTATTTAAATATTCACTACTCCAACGTTTCCAAAAATGCTCAGTCAAACGCTGGATTAGGCGCCACCTTGACAGATAGGATAAGCTATCAGGAACGCATGGTTCGGGAATTGCCACTAGAGCATCTCCAACCAAGAAATGCCCTGGGGTCAATGGTTGCAAATCACTTGGGTCACTCGACAGAACAGTTAAAGGACGCGAGTTTAAACACGCTTCAATTTGTGTGAGGGCTGTATACATTTCTTCATATGTTAACACAACATTTCCTACAACTCGTTTTAAATGGTACTTAACAGACTTTACGCCAGCTTCCCATAAGCCTCCTTGATGGGGTGCAGCTGGCGGATTAAAATGCCATGAGATTCCCTGTGCAGTAAGATAATCCACTATAGCATCACTTCTTGCACCTACCTGTACTGCCTTAAACATTTTCTTTAGTTCTTTATTAGCACCCACAAATGTCATACCACAATCGCTATATAAATCACTTGGCAATCCACGTCTCGCCACAAAACGCTTTAATGCGGCCAAAGAATGCCTCGCTAGACATATCGCTTACTAATTCAAGGTGAATTGCCTTAACACTGAAGCATACAAACAATACTACATAGCCCTTAAATGATCTCTGGCCACGCCTCTTATTTCTTAACAAAATTGGACCCATAAAATCAATGCCTGAATGCAGGAATGTACGCCCTGGATTAACCCTACTTTGAAGAAGTTCTCCCATAAGTTGTTGTTGTAAAACACCTTTATTACGATGACAGATCACGCATTGTTTCACAATACGACGCACTAAATCTCTGCCTCTAATAATCCAAAATCTCTGGTTAATAGTAGAAAGCAGAAGTTGAGGTCCTGCATGCAAATTCTTAATGTGTTCATATTGAACTAACAACTCTGTAAACCTATGTGCTCTAGGTAATAATATTGGGTGTTTTTTGTCGAATGCAATGTTGGCATTTTGCAATCGACCGCCCACCCTGAGGACACCACATTTATCCAGAAAAGGATGTAAAGAGCACAGACGACTTTTTGATGGTATGGATTTAGCGTGTTGTAAACACTGAATTTCTTCAAAATAATTCTTCTTGTTGCACAATTTTCACACATGAAAACAAAGCTTCCTTAAGCTCTTCTGCTGTTAGAGGACCACATCTTTTTTCACTATTCTTGTGTAAACCATTGAACAGAAACCTTTTACACCACGCTATTGTTCTTTGCAATTTCAGAAACGAAGAGAACCTTTCCAGTAATGTAGAATCAAATTTCACATGCATGGTCACAACAGATGATTTCTTCTCTTCTGTAGCAACCCCTACTACACTTTCACTATACATTTTCACAATTGGCAACACTGCTTGTGACAACCACTTTGGACCTGTCCACCACAACGGATGATTCATTAATTCCACGTGAAGCTGGGTCGGCAGGATTGTCGGCACTTTGAACATGACACCACTGAATTTTATCTGATTGCTGAATTTCTGCGACCCGATTCACCACAAAAGTTTTCCAGCGGCTTGGGTGTGAATTCAGCCAGGCTAATACGACCTGAGAATCTGAATAGGCCATAATACTTTTCACAGGGACCGCTAGTGAACTTTCAACCACATTTAATAATCTCACTAAAAGCACTACAGCACAAAGCTCTAATCTGGGCAAAGTTACTTGCTTTACAGGAGCGACCTTTGTTTTTGCTGCTACAAGTTTCACCTGTGTTTTGTTGTCATCACACACACAACGAATGTAGGCTACCGCTGCATACGCGACTTCTGATGAATCCGCAAAGCCTATTAAATGCACTTCCTTTGTGTTTTTGGACACAAAGCAGCGATTAAGCATGAGATCTTCTAGTACTGGCAATTCTTCACAATATGCTGACCATTCCTTGGAAAGTTCTGTGGGCAGGCACTCATCCCAATCGAGCTGTAGTTTCCATAAAGTCTGCAATAGCAACTTTCCTTTTATTGTCACAGGAGCCAGCCAACCTAAAGGGTCAAACAACCTTGCAATGCTTGACAGTAATATTCGCTTCGTGATTAGCACATCACACTTTGGTAGCACAACACTAAATGAGAACACATCTAACGATGGACACCATTTCAGTCCGAGTGTTTTCACTGAATCGGTTTCATTGAAGAAAAACGATGAACTTGGTTCCCTCTGGTGAGTGGGGATTGACTGCAACACTCTTGAATCACTGGAGGACCATTTTCGCAGTTCGAAACCACCTTTTCGAAGTAGTTCGGTCAATTGAACACACACCTCTACTGCTTCTTCCACTGAACTTGCTCCGGATACATAATCGTCAACATAAAAGTCACGCTCAACCACACGTGCAGCCAAGGGATAGGCCTCACCTTCGTCAATTGCGATTTGTTGTAGAACTCTTGTCGCTAAATAAGGGGCACTAGCAGTACCATAGGTGACGGTTACAAGTCTGAAATCACTAATCTGCTCACTTGAGTTTTCTCGCCAAACAATTCTTTGGTAATTTGCATCTTCCTGACACACACGAACTTGTCGGTACATTTTTGCTACATCTGCACACAATGCCACTTGATGAGTTCTGAACCGAATTAATAGAGGAACGATGTCATCTTGAAGTTTAGGGCCAACTAATAACTTGTCATTGAGAGAGACGCCACTGGATGTTTTTGCACTAGCATCAAAGACAACACGAAGTTTCGTAGTGGAGCTGTCCTTTAACACAAAATGATGGGGAAGGTAACACACACTTTCAGCTTGTATATTTAATTCTTGTGGGGGGATACGCTCCATATGTCCAAGTGTTAAGTATTCCGTCATAAATTCTTGATATTGTTCACGAAGTGCTGGTGCCTTGCTTAATTTTTTCTCTATATTGAGAAGTCTTTTCACTGCTTGACCTCTTGATTCCCCCAACGATGCACTATCAGTTTGAAACGGCAATTTCACAATGTATCGGCCATCACTGTCACGACCATGGGTTGAAGCAAAATGATCCTCACATTCTTTCTCTTCTGGTGTTAAGTATTTCACAGATGGAAGCTCTTCAATTTCCCAGAACTTTCGTAACGTTGTGTCAACGTCACACGACACAAAACATGACGTCACACTTGACGGAGGGCCTACACTGTTTTTGACAGCTCCCGACAACACCCATCCAAACACAGTTTCCAGGGCTGTTGGTGTACCACGAGGGCCCGTACATTTACCACCACACATAAAGTCTGCAAAGACATCTGCACCTAACAACATGTCAACACGCCCTGGTCTATGGAAATTGGGATCAGCTAACTCCAATCCCTTAATATGTGACCAATGATTGACGTTAGTCACATCACCTTTTGGTATGTTGCACGTAACTACTGGTACCACTACCGCCTTTGTTGACATAATAACGTTTGTGCTATGTTTTGCTTTAAACTGAATTTCAGCCATAGCATGAGACTGTCCAACACCACACGATGTAATCCCTAAAATGTTCACATCTGTTTTTTCTTCACGTGGCCTAATTTCTGTACGCAATATTCAGTAATAAATGAAATCTCGCTTGCACTGTCCAGTAGAGTACGAAAAGGTTGGTAGTTGTCAAACCTGTCCTTCACATAAACTACAGCTGTTGATGATAACACCTGATTACCACGTGATGTTAAATTTGACGTCACTGTTTGAAGCGAAGTTTGTTCACGTTCCGATTGTTTGTCATTTTCGTGTTCGAAATGCAACAACGTGTTATGTTTCTTGTTGCATTTACGGCAATTTCTGGACTTACAATTACTTATTGAGCAACCGCATTTTAAGCAACTGAAACACAACGAATTGTTTTTTTACAAGTTCGTGCCTTTGTTTTGGATCCATTTCAATAAAGTCTCTGCACTGATGCAATGATGAGATTGACCACACTTTACACAGGTTTAAGCATCATGTGTACTAACGTGAGTATATGTAAATTTCTGATTATTGTTCACCTTATTACTCGCCAAAGATTTGCTGTTAGACGATTTAGGACCTTTATGATTGAATTCAACGTTCTTGCTACTGCATGATGCTGCTGCTAACGCCTTTGCACGCTGATTTAAGAAATTCGTCAACATTTCAAATGAAGGAAGTTCCTTACCGGACAACGATAACTCCCATTGTCGCCTAGTTTCTGAATCAAGTTTTTCTGACGTAATATGTACAAGTATTACGTCCCAATGTTCGACCGGCACTTTTAACACTCGTAATACCCGAACACATTCTGTTGTTGTATCTAACAGTTTACGCAATGCAGACGCTGATTGTTCACGGATCGATGGCACAGCAAAAAGTCTTCGTAACGTATGATTCACTATTTCACGTTTATCTTCGTACCTATTTTTTAAGAGGCCCCACGCAACATCATAGTTTTTCTCTGTTACACAAATTGATTGAATAAGCTTGGCTGGTTCACCAACCAAGGAAGATTTCAGGTACTGCAATTTCTGAGCATCTGTTAACGATTTATTGTTATGCACCGCAGCACTAAATAAATCACAAAATGATAACCACTCTTGGATGTCACCATTGAAAGTCGGCAACTCCAACTTAGGTAGTTTGACGTCAGTTTTCGGCGCTGACCGTGACTGGGAACCACTACCATTTGCAACACTTGTTTCCTCTTGTAAATTTTGCAATAAACATAATGTAGATTCGAGTTTATCTTGCATTTCACTTATCTCGACATCCAAAGACTGAAACACTGTCTGATCGTTTGAACTTGCAAGTTCAATAAGTAGCTCCTTGCACTTGCCATTGAGCTCTTTACACTTTTCAATGTACACACCGGCATTGAAATCTGTTACTTCACCGCGGGAATTAACTTTGTTGTGCACTCTTGTAATTTCTCTTTTCAACACAGTCTTTTTGACATGAATCTGCTCCATGATGAAAGGGCACGTAGATTACCACGACTACACGTAAAAAGTCACAAGAAGACATATAATAGAGCCCTGAAGCATTAAGTGTATCTCTTCCACACAAGGAGCCACGTTTTTTTGAAATCAGTTCACAGGAGGAAAAATGTCACAAAGGGGGTGGGGGCACTTTAAGAGTCAAAAACGAGTTTTAAATTTTTATAATGTCACCAGCCACACACACACTTCTTTTTGCGACATCCGATGGATAAGTTGCAACAGTTCTCAATATTTGCACATGTTCCTTTGTCTTAGCACTGCTGTACCCAAGCACAAGTTCCTCAGAAATCACCACCACTTTTGCCGCCGAAAAGCACGATCCGACCGGTTAGGACCAAAAAATGTTTGTTTGTAGGTCGCTGCAAAATTAAACTTAAGTGGACTGTATAGTTAATATTTAATATATGAAGAAGAACTATTTACAAAGTCATATATACATAAAGCTGATAAGGAACATTGTTCACGATTCAAAATGTTCTGTGCCCAGTCAGTAAGATGACATACACAAGGGCAATGACACTTGACACATACATGCACGCACTGCAGTTTCTAGGTTCTCCGCGACACACACTGAAGAGGACACGGTCCTCGAGGTCAATGACTTAGCCCGCGCCGATGAGTACACACCTGCGCCATCTATTGTGGCAAATTAAAATCAAATAACCAAAGCGGACTTGCTCAAAACACAAATATGTATACAACAGATAAAACATATATAAACAAATAGAACGTATCAAACACCAGTTAAGCCATAAGTTTAGTGCAGATACTAAAGAATAGCCGTAGAAACGTAGAACAACGACAAATACAAAACACTATGACAGATTACACAGAAATAATAGTTTCATGTACAGATATTAGCATCATTAAAATCTTCTAGCCACAAACCACAAGCAAAGTATATCATCATTACGTTGAATCAAGAACACAAAACTTCGTAGAAATAGTAGGGTTATTTACACTGATGACGAGGCCATTACCAATATCATGCATTAGTATGAATATTCTCAAAATTCTCTGAAAGATTTACCTGAAGTCGATTCTGGATCATCTACATTGAATATCTTATAAACAATGAAGTAATTCCTCTTTAGAAATTATATTTTCCCAATACTATACCGATCGATCCATTACAAGCACAGTTGTAATAAAGTTCTCAACACACCAAATCTTACATGATCCGTTTTATACAAAAAAAAAAAAAAAAAAAAAAAAGCAGTTTAACAACAGCTGATTCTAGATTTTCTTTTTTTTTTATTCAATCCTTCGAATATGCAAGTAGTCTCATAAACATACTGAAAGATTATTGGTCGTGACGTCATTCCATAGATTACGAAATGCATAGAACGTTCAATCTAAATTAAAAGCTTTGAAATTCACTCCAACAGCACTTGAAGTAAACAGGACTATATCATCAGCGAATCGTAGGCGATGAAGATATTCGCCATTAATTTGAATTCCAACTTCATCCCAGTTTCAATTTTGGAACACGCTCTCCAGGACCGCACAAAACAGTTTTGGAGAAATTGAATATCCTTGCCTACCCCTTTTCCAACTTTAAATTTTTCACTATCTTGACGTAGTCTAATGACAGATGTAGCAGTCTAGTAAATGTTTCGCAGTAACTTGATGTATGCTCTCTCGATGCCTTGATGTTCAAGTGATTTAAGTACTGCTGACAAGGAGACCGAATCGAAAGCTTTTTCAAAATTTATGAATCCCAAACATAGTGGAAGTTCATATTCACTATTTCTTTCCATAACTTCTTTCAATGTTTGTATGTGGTCCATTGTGCTAAATCCACGACGAAATCCAACTTGTTCCTTTCCCTGCTGAAAATCTAAGTCCCGTTCTATACACTTTGTATAGAATTGACAGTAAACTAATTGGTCTGTAGTTTTCCACGCCCCCTTTCTTGTACAACAACATAATAACAGCATTGTTCCAACTTAACGGTATTTCTCTCTTCCTTAAACACATTGAGAATAATTTGGCAAGTTCCTCTTTCATCCTTTTAGTTCCCCATTTAAATAATTCTGCTGTGAGTCCATCTTCTCCTAAGGATTTTCCGTTCTTCATCCCTCGAAGTACTTTATCCACCTCTTTCATTACGTCTGGGACATCTACATCATTTTCTTCTGAGTCTTCATTTCCTAGCTCTTCTTCGAGTTGTACAATTTTCTGTAGAAATTTTCGAATATTTTTTATAATTTCTTCCTTATTTCGTGTTACGGTCCCGTCTGGTCTCTTAACTGCAATTATTTGCTTTTTCCCTATCATGAGCTGCTGTTTGGTTTTCTTCAGGTTCTTGTTTTCCTCGTTTGTATTTCTTACAAGATTTTCGTTATATCTTCGTACATCCTCTCTTATTTTTAACTTACGGTTTTATTTAGTTCTATGTACTCAATCCTTTTTAAGCAATTTTCCTCTTCTTTCATTTCCCTTCTTTTCATGAAGAGTTTAGTTTCTTCTGAGATTTTGCTCTCTTTTTTTTCTTTGTGGTGCTATTTCCTTGACTGTTTCTCTTATTATCTCAGTCAGTATTTTATTTCCGCTATTGATGTCTTCTTCATCCTCTAACTATTCCAAAGCGCTGAATCTGTTGCTTAGTTCTATCTCGAATGGCTGTCTGTGTTTTCCAAGAATTCCACTAACTTCTCTCCTCTCTTGTTTCTATTGCCAAATCCAAAGTTTCCCACTTTCGCGTCACTGCTCTGCTTGCTTCCTACTTTCGCATTGAACTCTCCCATTACAACTTTGTAATGCGGTTTGCTACTATCCAAAATCTTCGTATCTCCTAGTGTAAGTCTTCGACTTCCTCCTCCGGGGGTGAGGTTGTTGGAGCATACACTTGTATAATTTCCATACTGTATCTTTTGTTTACCTTTATTACTACCCGTGCGATTCTATAGAAGAAATGTATCGCTAGCGATGGCCAATACTTCGAATAAAATAGTTCTTAGCATTGTTATCCAGAAGTGGATAAAGTACTTCGAGGGATGAAGAACAGAAAATCGCCAGAAGAAGATGGACTCACAGCAGAGATGTTTAAGGCTCAATCCAAGTGGGCTTTCCCGCCTTTTTCGTTTTACTCCAATTATTCAAAATTCCGTGCAGGTAACAAAATGTAACTTTCGCAAACCAAAGTTCGTGTTATGCTTCAATAACGAGTTCAATTAGCTTTATAGAAATGCTAGTAATAACTTCAGGATTGTGTGCATACACTTTTGGGCATTATCCTGTCCAAAAAGTGTTTGCACTCAATCCTGAGATTACTAGTAATATTTCTTTACACATAATTGTACCCATTACTGAAGTACGAAATGAACTTTGGTCCGTCAAAGTTAAATCTTGTTTACCTGCACTGAATTTTGAATAATTGAAGTAAAACGAAAAAGGCGGGAAAACCCACTTAAATGGGGAAGTGAAAAGATGGAAGAGGAACTTGCCAATGTGCCTGAGGAAGAGAGAAATAGCGACAAGTTGGAATAATGATATCATTATTTTGTTGTAGAAGAAAGGGGACAAAGAACGTGTCGAAAACTACAGACTGTCAGTTCTATGCAAAATGTTCACCAAAGTTATTTTGAATCGTATTGAACGAGACTTGTATTTTAACCAATAAAGGGAACAAGCCGAATTTCGTCGTAGATTTAACACAATGGACACATACAAACATTGAATGAAGTTATCGAAAGGACTAATGAATATGAACTTCCATTATGTCTAGAATACACAGATTTTGAAAACGTTTTCGATTCTGTCTTCTTGTCAGCAATACTTAAATCACTTGAGCACCAAGACATCGAAAGTGTATACATCAAGTTACTGCGAAACATTTGCTCGACTGCTACATCTGTCATTAGACTACATCAAGAAAGTGAAAAACATGAAAATGGAAAAGGGATAAAGCAAGAAGATTCGATTTTCCAAAACTATCTTCAGCGGTCCTGGAAGGTGTGTTCCAAAATGTAAACTGGGATGAAGTTGGAATAAAAATCAATGGCGATCACCTTTATCACATACGATTTGCTGATTACATAATCATGCTTGCTTTAAGTCCAGACGAACTACACACCAGAATGGAAGAGCTGTGTAATAAGAGTTCCAAAATATGACTTAAAATGAATTTTAAATTAAAAAAAAAGTAAATGTAAACAATCAACATGCTGAAAAGAAGGAAATAAAAATTAACTGAGAGACAATAGGCATAGTTGATAAGCATGTTTACCTAGGCCAACTCAAAACATCGAATGTCATGTTGACGGATGAAAAAAATTAATTAAAAAAGGATTTTTTTTAAAAAAAAAACACGCTTTTTTTAAGATGGACTAAAAATTAAAAAATAATAAACTGAATTAATTTTATGAATCGGAAAATAAAAGCGTGGGTGCTCTTAGATATTATGATTTTATGATAAGGTAAGCAATTGTCCCCCAAAACCGCCTTGTACCACCCATTTGGGGTTAAAACAAAAATGACAGACCAATTTTTCTATCATTTGTGATAATTCTGTGATTCGGCTAAAAAAAACTCGTAACTTTTGAATCCCTTCACCGATTTTGACATGCGATACACCGTTTGAAAGGTACTGAAGCGTAAATTAAGATTTTGCAAGTTTCGGCAGTCATTATGGTCTGGGGTCAGTGTTATCATCAGAAACGTGAAATTTTTAATTTTATTTCGCACCGCCCTAGGGGGTCCCACGAAGGTCCTACCGACCCATTTTTTTATTTTTTTTTTCTGTGCCTTAGTATGGCAAAGAGCTTTCAAATGCAAGTTCAAGCATCAAA
Organism: Lepisma saccharinum; assembly: GCA_022664845.1. Taxonomy (NCBI): domain Eukaryota; kingdom Metazoa; phylum Arthropoda; class Insecta; order Zygentoma; family Lepismatidae; genus Lepisma; species Lepisma saccharinum. Next base: position 7,776 of record JAGDQP010014496.1, on the reverse strand, counting down.
ATCGAGCTTATAGTTCGCTAGATCCGAAACTAGCTGTATACATAGAGTGCCGCTAACACTCATTTGTCAGCGTCACTCGAAGAACTACAGTTCTTCATGATGAATATAAACTCCCTGCGAATAGGCAACCCAAATTTCACAAAATAGTTGCGGCGTTACGTGTATTTAAGGATAATTTCAAATTATTTTAATTAATTAATTGCAGTTAACTGGATTTTTTTATCGTATATCTAATGACTGAATGTTGTATTGTCATCGGAAGCAAGCAAGTGTACAAAATTTCAAAGAAACCGGCTGATGGGAAGAGAGTTAAAAATCAATTACAAGATTTGTACAAGATATTATTCCAGAGCAACTTAATATAAAGCGTGTAATAAACAGAAGATGTAAAATGGCGTGCAGCTCGTCTGGAAGACTACACTTAATTTTCAAAAACAAACTACCAATGTGTCTGAAGCGTAAAGTTTATAATCAATGTTTCCTACCTGTGATGACGTACGGCTCTGAAACTTGGACATTGAATACGCAAACGACTCAAAGATTAAGAGTCGCACAATAAGCAATGGAGAGATGCATGCTAGGAATAACTAGGAGAAACAGGAAGACAAATGAATGAATTCGCGCACAAACAAAGGTAGAAGATATAATCAAGACTGCAAAGAAGATGAAGTGGAGGTGGGCCGACCACATAGCTAGATAAACAGATGGAAGGTCGACGACAAATGTCCTACATTGGATTCCTAGAGAAAAAACACGACCGAGACGACGTCCAAATGCAAGATGGGCAGATAAAATCGATATGTGGAAAGGAACGGGGATGCCTTCATCCAGCAGTGGATAGAAAATGGCTGAATATTATGACTGTTTATAAAAAGTTTTATATCGTCTTCGAAACTGCAATACCCCACCCCCTATGCGGCAAACTGCGTATTTTTCAGTAAGGACAAAAAAAAACGGTTTCTGGACTACAGTCTGGAATACAATTTAGGTTCTGAAAAGTTGCTATATCTCATTAAATTGAAGATATTTCCACATGAAATTTTTCTACAATATGCACAATACACAGAAGTACAAATGGTCCCAAAACATGAACAGTTAAAAAATGTCACATAGGGGGTATTGCAGTTCCGACGACGACATGTCGCGTATACAGGAAAGTAGCGAACAAATGAAACTAATTCTTTCTTTGGAAGAGTGTAACTGGCAACGATGGAGTGCAAAGATCCCTTGACTTGCACGTGGAAATTGTAGTAAAAGTATAGTAGAAATTGGCAACCCTGTAGTAAATGTATAGTAAAAAGGAACAACAAGAAGTAGAAGTGTAACAAACAATAAGAAATAGTTACAAAAATAAATTTCAAAACGAAGAATGGTATGAAACTTTGTTAAGTTAATCACATATTTTTTTAATCTCTACATTGTCACATATTTTTTTAATCTTTACATTGTGAAGTTTCATTTAAAGAACTGGAGATGTACGTATAAGGCCTTCAGTGAATCGATTAAAAATTAAAAATATTCTGGTGTATAGTACAATAATAAAAATATTAATAATAATAATAATAATAATAAAAACTGCAAGACGTAAAGAACCTTCAGCAAAATATTACAAATAAGAAAACGAAAGGCTGTAAAGCGTCATTCACAACAGAAAAACTAAAACTTAACAGGTAATAAAATGCATGCAATCATTTCATAAAAAATATGATGATCCTGTCAATGTGAAATACAGTACATTAAAACTCGATCTATCAGATAATCATCCCCAAAGAGTGACTCCATCTCGCTGAGGATGTGATAGCGCTGTCGAGGATGATCATAACCAGTACAGTCTAAAATACCTCACGAATAATTAAAACATCACTGCACTCGCTACAATGCGGTGGATCCAAAGGTCGCAAACAGATATCCGTGTGTCAGGCGGCGACATAAAAGTATTTGTTCACGTCTAATAACTGGACATGAAGAGTTATATAGCACAGCTATAACTTTCATCTCATATAATTTATTGACAGCAACGTCATCCAATTAATGAATTTAGTTTCCAGTTAAGTTATTTAATTTCAAAATTCACTGGTACCTTTTTAAAGTGATCTAAACGAAAAAGATTAACAGAACTTATGTAGAGAATGTTACAGAATTGTCGTTAAGGCCTAAATGTGCATCGCCACAATAAAATTTAAATTTATTTACCTTCTAAGTCCCATTAACAGAATTCTTGGTTTCTGTTCACTTGGTAATGAAGTGGGAACATCACAATCGTTATCATACAAGCCATAAGCGAAGTCCTTTGGGAAAGATCCAACCTCATAGCCTCCAGTATATTGATCATCATCATCCTGTTCAAATGACTATGGAAACATAACAATGAATCAAAGGTGAGTTCAAACACAATATCTTTGACAGATATGTGAAAGTTAAGACAATACTACTATGTTCCTTCATCTTATTACAATAAAAAAAAAATGAATTTATATTCACACATGTAGCGAAATACTTTTACTTAAATATGTATAGCATTTAACGGATTTTCGAAAACTAGATAGGACATTAAGAATTACTCTGTACCATAAGAATTGAAACCAACCATGACTATAATACAATAGCTGCTAAATGTCGACCTGGTAGCCGTGCAGTCTAAGGCGTTAAGAAAACGACTCGAAGGTCCCGGGTTCGAATCCCGGCAGGGGAATGGATATTTGTGGATTTTAACTGGGTGTATATGGTCGAATCGTGACGGGTCGAAGTCAAAAGTTACTAGATTAGCCCATATAAAATAAAGTTTTTTTTTTTTTTGCTAAAGGTCGTAACGACTCACCTAGCAAAAGTACTTTTTTATGAAAAAAAAAGAAAAAGACTTTTTGGCCCAAGTTTTAAAAAAGAAATCAGACTAATAATCATTCTGAAATAACGAAATTATGCGTGTCAACTGTATTTTAACTATTTAACTCACTCATATTTCCTACTGCAGTATCGAAGCCTGCAGAATCACCAGTAGAGCATCACACCATTTTGCAAGTACATAAAAATTTAACTTACATTAAATGTCCTGGAATACCTCCCAACAGCCTTTTCCTCCTTCACAATTGGATTTACAGAGCGACCTAAGTAGAGCGTTGGCTTTCCATTCCGAAGGTCGTGAGTTTACGCCTAGCGGTCACCCATCTTGGCCGAGCTTTTTCCTGGTTTTCTGCGATACTACCATGTAAATCCTGGTATAGGTATGGTACTTAGTAAAAGGCCGATTCCTTTTCTTTATAATTAAATTTATTATTAAAACGTCTCCAATGTAAAATGGCTTATGAGCTGCATTTGTATTTTGTTAAATAAATGAACTGATTTCCAACAAAAGAAAAAGGAGTAGGATGGATTTGAGTAGGCTAAAATCAAAACTCACATGTTCCAAATGTTAAATGTTGGGAAATCGAAAAAAAAAAAAAAAAAAACCCTAATATACCGTTTTGATCATCTATTCCTTAGAAGGAAAATGGTGGTTCTGACGGAAATGAGGTTCAGAAACTCATTATTACTCTCACAATGTGTGATTAAATAATAGTTCTAGCTTTATTCACGCCTAAGATCTGGAACTTGTGAGTTTTGATACTGAACGTGAGTTAACTTAAAACATTTTAGGTACAAAAGCAAGCCAATCTCTGTCAGAAATGAAGTAGAAGGGTCGGCATTCATTCATGCCTTATTCTGATTGAAATAAATGTGTTATGAATAAAATAAAATGAAATTATAACGTGTGTTCACATGAAACACGTAATACTGAAAACTTGTACAACGTTTAAACTACGTCGGAGGTATCTCCTTCAACAGACTGGCACAAATCATCAGCGTCTTGGATTAATGCTTCTGGATTAGATCGGAGTTTGACGTAAAACTGTAATCTATCGGCTGTTAATTTCAATCCACACCAAAATGGGCTGCTAGCAGATTCTCCACATCCTTCAGTTTTTGCTCGGTGTTTGTTCCTTGGGACTACTACTTCAGGATTTAGTGTTAGCACACTTTTGTTTCCTTTCAGTATAGATTTATACATTCCTGTATCCATTCGGTATGCTCGTTCCTCTCTTGTGAAGACTTTCTGACAGGACGCTCCTTCCTTTATGTAAACACGCTTGCTTTTAGAGATATGAAAATGTCAAACGCCGGGATTTTTCATGAGATCCACTGCTGATGCCCTAAAGCCAAGCACGTCCACATCCTTCCCTACACGTTTTACTGTATAAACTTGTGAAATGATCTCATATGCATCTTCTGGTTTGGTGATAACGTCAAATCGTCTCATCATCTTTTCTATAATCCCACACGCGATCTGTGGGAATAAAACTGTGTCCTATAATTATTTAAAGTATTTCTATTTCCTTGATATGTGGTGTCACACTCAGTCATACTGACGTGCCCAGCGATGATATTAGCTTTGATTGATATATATGACGGATAATGTTCATTGGTATAAGTGAGTAATTAATCTACCGGTGGTAATTTAATTTCCCTCTATAATTCGAGCACAACTCTTCGTTTTATTTTTAATTAGAGAAGTCTATACTTATGACGAATGTGTGAGAGAGAGTGATTGGAAAGTGTGATTGAATGTGTACATGAACTTAATTAAGGAAATGCAGCTCAGATTTTTAGTGCCCGATCTCTGAACAAGAGCATGATTGAAGAGGAGACGTCACTCGGCGAGTATTTCTCCCCTTATAATTTTTTGTCCCGTTGCTTCCTAACATCAGCAAGCTAGATAAGGAAGTAGCGATTTTTTTAGTCTCTTGTTTTCCCCCTGAATCATTATTTTGAGAAGACGGTGTTCATTAGAGTCAAGGTTATTTATTAAGTGTTTCGGAAAGCCTTTACGGCTATGCTTTACGCATTAAGTTGCAACTTTTTGAGTGCTCTCGTTTATATTATGGTAGGTCAGATCACAAGCCTGTGAATCGGCTTGGAGTGATCTGTTTTTGACTTAGCCCTACAAATACGTATCAGACCTTTACGGCTCAGTCAAAGATTGGTAACTGGCGAAGACAGTTATTGGCCAATCTTTGTATACGAAAACGATAAATCCGTTCTTATTATACTGAGCTGTGGAGTGTAGTGCTGCTTATTAGAGTTTCTCCGCCAAATCCATTAGAAAAGTCATATCTAATACATTGATATATATATATATATATTTGGGTGGGAGAATTTATGTCAGAAAATTACCGCGGCGATAGAGAAATTGCGAATATTAAAGAAAACAAAAGTAGACTCTGATTAAACGAATCAAGTTTGTTTTCTTGTCTATATATCTGTTCCATGAAGGTTCCTAGAGAGAAATCTCTAATTTATGTCACGATTAAGTATTTGGCATTTTTTATCTGGCAGTTAGGTATATTTTTACTTTTGTTTTATAGTATTAATTCCTTTGTTATCAAGGGTGGCGCTCGGGCATTTACGGTTTATGTTTCTTTTTGTTTGTTGGTCAAAACTCAATTGTAACGTTGTGACAAAGATTGGCACCCAGCAGTGGACTCGAACAAAGTACCTTTGTTGTAATAAGTTTAGGAACCAAGGAACAGTACGTCAATGATGACTAGAAGTAGACAAAGAGAATCAAATATGTCGGAAACTATACCGAAAGTAGCTATTCTATAAGCTCTTCAACTAAGCGCAGCTACGAATATTAGTGACGACGATTTGATAAACAGGATTAGAATATTATTTGATAGGGAAACCAGTTCGACTACTGAAACTACTTCCAATGCAGAAGTACAGAATGCAAATAATTTTGAAAATGCTAGGTCACAAGAAGTTGACATAGATAAAATATTAAAGGACGATTTCAAAATTGAACCTCCTACATTTTGTGGTGATCCTTCTAAGTTAGATCCATATGTTTTCTTAGATCAATTGACAAATTACATGGAACATAAAAATCTCTCGGAAAGGCAGGTTTTAGATTATGTGCTTGTGAAGTGCCTAAAAGATGACGTTTATTATTGGTACCGTTTCCGTTACCCTTTTTCGAGTATGCGTGAATTTCGTATAGAATTCCTTAAGGAATACGTTTCCATTCTCTACCGTGAAGAATTAAGAAACACGATAGCTCAAAGTTACCAGCTGCCTTCGGAAGGACTTGGACAATTTATTAGAAAAACAGCTGTGTTGTATTCACGCTTAGATGAAATTCCACCAGTCGAGGAACAAATGCAGCATATCGTTAGCCATGTGTACCCTGCGTTTTTACCCTACTTACATAATCATGGTTGTAAAAACCTAAAGGAACTTGAAACTTTCGCCCAAAAGATTTCTTCTCTTTTGTTAACCGGAGTATTGTATAACCCAACTACCCAGGGGTCCGAGAGGTCTCGAAACCCTCTCTCTTTCATTGAAGAAAAAAGAGGAACCTTTGTTGCCAAAAGCACTAGACAGCGGTTACTATAGAAGAAAAGAAGAAGAAATAAAGGAGGCTGAAAAGAAAAAGCCAGAAACTCCTAATGTGAGTCAAAAACCCAAACGTTTCTGTAATTTCTGCCGGATGAGTAATCACTCCGAAAATTACTGCTTTAGAAAGAAAGAAACTAATAGACAGGTTTCTTTTGTTGTTAAAAGTGAGGAACTGAAAAGAAATCATGTTGTAAACAAAAAAGGGAAACATACGGTACCTCTTATTTGTGTACGTGCAAGAGGAAAAAATATAGTTAGTTATGTTGATAGTGGAAGTGAAGTTTCAATTTTGGATGAGGTTACTGCTAATGAATTGATACAACGAGGTGTTAAACCTATTGCTAAAAAATAAGTACTTTCGCTCGCTCAGGGAAGATGCATTTCTAATAAGCAACTTTCCTTGAATGTCTATATAGAAGGGAGACCTATAAAACTTCAGTTTTATATTGTGCCGCGGCTAGCACATAGTATGATTCTCGGCCGGGACGGGATCAGGCAAGCGAAAATTGTTTTGTTTCTTTCTAGAAATATGTGGAAGTTTGAAGGTCAGCAAAAGAAAGCTTACGGTTTTTGTTCTCCGAGGAATCTTTTTTTCTCCCCCCTTCTGCCGAATTTTTTCCAGTCCCTGAAAGTCAATTGAATAGAGATAATGATGTAGGTGGGCCACAACCCACCAAACCGAGAAGTACATCCAGGTTGCATAACCGGGAAGGCGGGAAGAACAATGAGACAGGATAAACCAGGAAAAGTTGTAAATTATTTTCGTGGGGGGAAAAATGGTCAAAAGAAAGAAATTAAAAGGAAAAGGAAGAAATGTTTGTTTATTGCCGAAGCAAAAAACGTGAAGGTGATTCCGACAGTTGTGTCGGAATAAAAACTATTTCTCGTAAATATAGTAATAAAGAGGACTTCCCACCTTTTATTGATTGTATAATAGGAGGAATTAAAATATCTTGTTTGGCAGATTCGGGAGCCTCTACGTGTTTTTTAAGCACTAAAATAGCTGACTTGTAAAAAGAGGGTTTTTCGCAAAACCTAGTGTAGCAAATATCCAGTTAGCTAACAATTCCATTACGGCGGTAGGTGAAATTTACAGAGAAGTAAATTTAAAAGGAAAGAAAATAAAGCAAAGATTTATTTTGATTGATAATTTGAGATATGATTGTGTAATTGTAAGAGATTTTCTTCGTCGTTTAAATATTGCTCTTTTCATTTAAGAAGGCATTTGGTCGTTCGATATTCCAGGGGCGTCGCGTCATAAGTTTGAGAGGGGGCCCAGGGGGCGATCAAATAAATTTGATGTTTGAGTCGGACGAAAATATAAATGAACTTCTTGAAGACGCT
>JAGDQP010014495.1:25230-45011 GCA_022664845.1 Lepisma saccharinum | reverse complement strand
TAATATTTCATTTCATTTATTCTTATTTTGAATGGCGGAGTTAAGGCATAACCTTTTCTTCCACTCAACCATTTAAACATTCTACATCAAATTGATATTATATAAATAATTTACACTACAAAATGTATTATTAAACACTACAAAACAAACAAAAAATGGACACGAAAATTCACACTATAGCAACTACAATTAAAAATGAAGAAATATATAATATAACAATCATAATGTGATTACTAAAAGAGAGAAAAAATACTAACTAGAGAGTAAATAATAAAAATAATGATGATATATAATATAGTTTCGTGTTGATCTGTACATTCGTGTGTCTAGTGAGTCAGAGGAAATTGTGACGTGTGAAATATTCTGGCAACACTGCGAATGTCTACAGCTGGCAACACTGACGGTGCTTCACACTAGTCGCTTCTAGTGTAGAACAGCATTACCTATAATCATGGTAAGTTACACTTCATTCTCTGCTTTCGTTTATGAGAAACTGGCAAAAGACAACGGGTACAGTTTTACTGGACCGAAGCACCAGTTCACCCTTAACCCGTTCTCCTGCCTCTTACACTACTGCTCCGAAAAAAATAATATCACCTTCTGACTTCCTACCCTGTCCCTCTCTTTTGGAACCAGTCCGACGAAAATCCCCCGAACTTGGTTCGTAAGGTTCCCTTGTCAGTAAGGTAGTATCACTTGTAAACCTATGGAGCGTACATGAAGGATTAATACAATGCCCCCACCTTCCTAGCATACATAGGTTATAGTTAAGAATCACACTGAAGAATATAATCTCTTATAAACGTATAGGGAGGGTCCTTGTATACCACACATATGAGGAGTTAACATCACTCCAGCCCGGTACACATGGGTAATAATACCGTAATAGTAAAGGAGAATCACTCAAGAAGTAACAGACAGTTTACTTTATGGCCCGCAAAATGTAAAATTTATAGTGGCAACATTTGTGGAAGTGTTGAAATGCAAGATATAGCGACATTTTAAGTCATGGAAGTGTGAAATGAGATTGAAAGAGCGAAAACTACTTGGAACTTTTCAACTGCTAGCGCGTTGGGGGCGGGCGCATGGAGCATGTGTTGAACATCATGCTCATTGGGTATACAGCGAGAAAATCTAACCTGATTTTAACTAACCCGTCTTCGCTCCCTCGCCATAATGTTCGTATTTTTTGTAGATAAATGCTTGTTATCCATAACACAAAGTGTTGCCATTAGTGTTGCTCTGCATGTTTGTTATGCTTTGTTTAACTCGAGAATGATTTAACGAAAAATAACAACACGTGGCTTTTACCGGCGTTTTTGTAACGCTTTTTGGATTGCTGGTTGTTGCTAGGTGTTTCTAGAAGTGTCTGTGATAATTATGTGCAAGGGAGTAAGTGTATATATATTGAACGTATGTATGAAGCAATAGCTGGTGCAAGCTGCAGGCCATAAACTTTACCCGAATTGTTAATCACCTGTAAATCTATATGCTCCATACAAGTGCAATACTTTCGTGAGAGCTAATTGTTAGCAAAAATCAATTTATCTCGTTGTGGATAGCTCTTTAATATGAACAGCATGTGTTAGTGCTTTCTTTCAGATTGAAGGTTTCGTGGGAAACTACCAACCTACACTCGAATAGCGAGGAAATACCATCCCGAAAGTCTTTTAATCCAACATCATGTGTTTGAAACAGACTATATAGTTCATATATCCTCTTTTCAAAGTACGTGGATTATACTTTTAAAAAAAAGCCAACCACCCTATTTGTCCCCAATGATTATCTATTCTAGTTCAACTTTTTAAACATCTAATATGGAGCTGAATGAATGTTTGTTTCTTAGTTTGAAGTTCTCAAATAGCCCTCAAAATACTACTAATTAATAACATGCGAAACAATTGAAGTCTGCAAAATTTCCCCCACTATCGTTAGCATCCGAAATATTGATATTTCATTTTGTCCTGTAGAAGTAGTACAGTAGAAGTCCAATAGACTGGCATCCAACAGTCCGGAACGCCCGATTGTCCGGCACCATCCCAGGCTTTTTTTTTTTTTTTTTTCTGTAAACGCTTGTGAACGTCAGTTGAAAGCGCTTGGCGCGGTTCGGAACCACTCGGAAGTGTCCACTACGCGTCTGCTACTGTTAGACGCAATCAGCATTGTTCGGAATCAATCGGAAGCGTTCGGACTTTACTCAGGTGATCTTGTCTGTCACCACACAGGTTCATTTCATTTGGTACTGGCCTAATTTGAGCTAAAGTTTCTGCTAATCAACATTTTACTGCAAATCAACGTGTTACAGCTGTTTTCGCTGTACGGCTTAGCCTATACCAGTAGTAAGAGGTACCGCCTGAGAGTCCGGCATTTTCGGTAATGTGGCACCGGGTCGGTCCCGAACGAGCCGGACTATCGGACTTCTACTGTACCTATAAATTACCCATCGTCATCTAAATCAAAATCCGTGATGTAATTGTGCTTTACCACGATTTAAAGATCGTATTAATCATGGTAATACGTAACGTAGTGAGCAACTTTGCTGACCTGCTTACTTGCTGGAAACATGCCTGATGTTAGCAAAATTTGTTGATATATGATGTTCCGGTGAGTTAGGATTCAAGTAAACAGTATCAAGTACTTTATCCCCCCCCCCCTGGAAAAATATCCTAATTCGCACACTGGTCTTCCGTGACCTCGTTTTCGCTTGTTAGTTGTTACATATGCTCCTAAGTATTCAAATTTGTTTAGTTTCTCTATGTTCGCATTCTTAACTGTTATGTATCTATTTCCTTCATTCTCAGTATTTCGGCTTGTTATTATGTATTTTGTTTTTTTCTATGTTTACCTGTAGGCCTATCTAATCGCGAGCTTCTACTAAGACCTCGGTGATACTTTGTAGTGCCTCTATATCTTCCCCTATTAAATCTAAATCATCCGCTTACACGAGCAGTTGATTCAGGGCATTCAACGTTAGTCGCTTTTTGTCCTCTTTTATTTTTAAAATGGCATATTCTAAAGCAAAGTTAAACAGTAGTGGTAACAAGGTATCAATTTGTTTCAATCCGCTGCGAATCTCGAAACTATCTGACATTTTATTACCTGTCCGTGCTCTGCTCATGGGTTCGCTGAGACACATCCTCACAAGTTTCTTCGGAATTCAAAATCGTACCAGGATACTGTATAACTTTTCTCTTTTGAATAGAACCATATGCCTTCTTAAAATCAATGACTAGTTGATGAACAGTTCCATTCTATTTCATTGGTAAATGAAAAACATTTTAAGTCATAAAAAGTGAAATGGGTTAAAGTAACCCATACACGGAAACGTGCGAAGAAATGTTAGGTTCGAAATAATGTTGTTTTACACACAAAGTTGGGTTAAAATAAACCGTACCTGCATAAGACGTTAAATATATCATGACGGGGGAGGGGTGAATAATATGTAAAATAAACCATATAATAGTCACGTCCAATGTTCGATTTGTTATAAATTACGAAGAGGGATACTAAACAAGTGGTTGCTGATAAGTTTCAAGATACTACCTGTTTGGGTAGAAATACAAGGATTTTATCCCTGGTTGGGATGATATTAGGAATCAACTACCGGTGATGAAATCCTCTCGCAGCAGGGAAAATCCTCGGCATCCCCCCCCCCCCGACAAATCGAACACTGGTTACGTGATTGTATTCGACCAATCAGCCTGCAGGATTTAGGTCTTGATCGGCGTCGACCAATCAGCGTTCGAGGTGAGGTATGTTCGGGTTAAATAAAAAGTTACGTCAAGTGTGTTACTTCTGCTAATGAACCACTAGCTGCCCAGAAACTTCAAATTACAAAACAAATATTTAATCTACTGCTTACCTTACAATGGTGTAAGGAGCACAGAAAATGTACAATGACTTGGGATTAAAAATTGTTATGGTATATATATTCTATATAAACGACAACAATCATGTTACAATTTTTCTCTCGTTATACGCATTTTCAATATTGGCGCGTTTCACATAAATAGATTACGTTAGAAAAGTCGAGTTATTTTATAATTTTAATTATACCTGATTCAACAAAATGCAAGTTCTCATAGTATAAGGATTCCCTGACCCGAGTCGGTCGTCAGTAATTAAACACTGAAGAAATGTCGAAATGTTATCAAGTGATAATTCGAGCTTCAAATTGTTCACATCGAATGAACCTGACTCCGTATAATGTCTGCTACCGGAGTGCACAGTGCCCACAATAAAGCGTGGAGATGGTGGTGTTATGGTGTCTTGTTGTTTCAGCTGGTACGGCGTGAGTCCATTGGTTGTACTACATAGCAAGATAAACTCTGAGATGCATGTTCTGGATAATTCAGTGCTCTCCAGGTTGTGGTTGGCCTAGGACCACGACAATTTCTTCAGGATGACAATGCCTCTTGTCATGTTTTCAAGGTTAAACTGGAGAATGGTATGCGAAAAGTCAGATCACCCGGTTGGACTGACCTACTCAGAGTCCAGATCTCAACCCCAACAAGAACCTCTGAAAGTAAATGGTAAGATAGGTTTGGTCTAGATCGACCTGACTTTCTTCGCTCACTGAGTTGATCCCTGTTATCCAGACTTGATGGAAAACATTCTGCTGGTGGTACTCCAGAAACTTGTGGAGAGTTTACCTAGACTAGTAGTTGTAGTCACTGCACATGGTGAATCTACCAAGTAGTGATAACATAATGTGATTTTTCTTCACGTATTGTTCAATCACTTCCATCTACATAATGTACGGTATATCGTATTCAAGGAGGGAATGTTGCAACACTACGCTATCATTAAAATTTCAAGTTTGCTTATTGTACCTGAGGAAAAAGAAAAGTAATTTTTTCGTACTTTGATTTCGAATTTTATACAGAGTGCATCGTTGCATGGGGTCATTTTTGGCACGAACGTCATTATAACGAAATTTCCGTCAGAACGAAGTTTTTCGGAATCCCCGCCGAATTCTTGTTCTCCAGTACAGTGTTCATTACAACGAATTTTCGTTATAACTAAATAAAATAAATTCATTATAACGGGATTTTATCTGTATTAGATTTTGCCTGTGAAAATGGTTCCGAAGACTACTTTTCGAGAATGGTGTAGTTTCTGTTCTTACTAGGATTGTAGTAAACTTGTTAAATAAAATATCAGCTTCGTAGATGCTAAATAGACTAAATTATTTTATTTTACATGTTTGTATCATCATACATATTTTGATCATATTCATTATATATTTATGTAGATAATATGGTTGGTTTTACACAAGATCCGAGCTTTAGTAATACGATTCTTTACTCGTAGAGAGAGGGATATCTTATATTCCAAGTTTTTGTGGATCGAGTGTCGAAAGTGAGATTTGCAGTTCACTTCATTTTTACTTTCCACTGCTTGCAGTTTATCAATGGGAATTAATCAATTTAACTTTAGATAGATAAAGTTAGCTTGTACGTGTTCGAGGAAGATGTAGGATCAGTGGATCTTCTTTTGGTGTTAAATGTGAAGTTTGTTTCTTACACCCTGCATATCTATTCTAGGGTTGCCAACAGTCACGATTTTGTTGGGAGTGTACCTTCTTTTCTAAAATTGCCCCATGTCCCGCCACGACTTCGGTGGGACACCTAAATGTCCCTACTCATTTATAGTTTACTAATTTTACCAACTAGTTGGACAAGAATACATTAGTAAGGCAGAATTTCGGAATAACTTTACATTTTCCTTTGAATTTATTTATGGCCTTTAGGTTAATTGGGCTCAGAGCGTTTCAGTTTTCTTGTGTTGGTTATAATGGTAGCTTTCAAAATACATTTTCTGTTGTCAACAATGAGTTGTCACCTTGTCAAGTATCCAGATTTATGTATCTGGAGATTTCAGATTTTTTAAATATGAGCTACGGATATTTCTATTGTATTTCATCAGCAAGTTATTTTTGGGCTTGTTTACGTTTTGGCATTATGCATATTAAATATACAATATGGCCAGGCTATTTAAAGTTTCTTTCATCTCCATTAGTGTATGTGTTTAATAATTCAAACGCATTTTTAATCTACTGGTTTTGTAGGGCCTAACTGTTTATTTTCTGTCCATTCGAGGTCTTACAAGCAGCGACGAAGCCAGGATGGAAAACAAACTGGGATCCTCATTTTAAAAAGTCAGGGGGACTTAAATAAGTTTATTGCATATGTAGAAAATAAAAAATATAGATAAAACTGGGACTAAGGTATATTAGGAGGTTTCAACCGTAACCCCCCTTCCCTCCAATTGCCATCCCTGCGTGCAGGATTTCTGAATCGTAAGTGTCCCGACTTTTCCCTTTTTCAAGTTGGTAACCCTAATCTATTCCCCAAAAGCACCACGGAACAGTCCCTCAGTGTTTGTGTTGTGGTCGTGTAAAATAGCTTACGTTGGCTGCTATCCAAAGCATCAACCGAATGAACAACCGGTCTTGCTTGACGCGCGACTGTGCCGAAGCAGCTTCTCGCTTGTTTTCCGTTGGCTTGCGACATTCGTTCCGCTTGTTTCCAACCTTGTAAAATCTATGATGATCACTCCCAGCCAGGTGCTGCTTCCGTGAACGTGCGCTCAACTAACTACTGTAGGTATTTATGTATACGTTTACTACTGCACGCGACAAGAAGGGCAAAAGTGATTGAAGATCCAGAAGTTTTAAATGTTATGTACGCGCTCTTCATTTTTCTCCTGGCTATCGAGTATATTTCATTCATCCTCTGAACTTGTTAAAAACGTATGTTCCTGTTAAAGTAAGCGAATTCTCGCGTTTAACTGGTAAACGTTTTGGTTCCTGCGATTTAAAAATTAAGTTTCTGTTACATTTAATTAATTCTTAAATTTAGCTTTAATTAGTTAATCTTAATTTAAGTAAATAATACATTGCCTTTGAAAAAGATTAATATTTTTGGAAAAGTATCCGAATTACTCGTTTCAAGTAATTGGTCTAAATATGGTCTAAAAGTAAAAAATTATGAAAAAGAAATTCCTAAAAATGTTCCAAACGTAAATTTTATTTTGAACAATGCCTACTCCAGACGTTGATTGTGCACCCACACATTTAAGAGCTCTCAGTTAAATATTTGCAAGAATTATTGGGGCCGCTTTCAAAAATTTCACAGTTGCTGGTCATTTGCCATTTGCCCAGTATTTTAAAATAATGCGCAGGTACTGAAGATCAATAGGACGGTCTTCAGAGAATTTATTGTCACAACAGATGCAGTTAGCATGATTGGTATTCTCTCCAACTGAAATTTATCGCTTTCACAACTGTTAACTAAATTCCAAAGTTGTCCTCAACTTCTGAAGTGCGCTGTCTAGCTTCCTGTCTTTCTACGTCCATTTATAGGCTTCTCCATCTGCATTTTAATCCAATTCTCTTGTCTTCTCTGGTTTTCAGATTAATTTCATTTGCCTCTTTTCTTGTTCTTTCCGTTTCTTTTCAGAAATTTTGTCTTTTCCATCTGTATTCTGAACAGAAGGCATCTTGGTACGGATCACACACACAGATTTAGTATATATGGTTGGCGCTATATATGACAATGTAATGTATATTATGATTCATAAACAGCACTGAGGCACCTTCAAATTGAATCCCGTTCAATCCATCGCTATTAATAATGCAAATAACTGCAAGAGATACCGAAAGCACGTGAACAAGACATATTTTACAGAAAGTATGTAAAGTCCCATTTTGTTTTTGATTTAAAAGTAATAGAAAATATTTAAAAAATATGTTTTCAAAGCATCTAATATTTACTTTATAATGTTATGCACTATTTACAGTTTACTTTTAGAAAATATAATTAAAAATTAATATAAAAATAAATTATTTTCAAAAACCTTACACTTCGGCGATTTGAAAAATAGTTACCGAAATAGGATCCCTCGCGAAAATAATCAAAATAACACTAAACAAAATTATATAAAGCTATTAAATCAGAGAAAACATAATATAGTTTCAAAGTATAATATAAAAATTACAGATTTTAGTTTTAAAAAAGATACAGAAAATGTATAACAGAATTAAATCGTTTAGCGATAAAAATCGCAGATGTATACGAACTTTTCAGTCCCAGTACAATCCACATGGACCCACAGCGAGCACATAACGCACAAGACCCAAAGTTGCCCTTTAGAATCCTCCGAAAAAAATTTATCACAAAAAATACACCAAACATCATCATCTTTGGGAGAAACTCCAATTCAGATGTTTCTGAGGACACACTGTTTTCATCTTCGGTGCTTGTGTGTGTGTTGTTGTTTTTTTAAATACATTTTTCGTAATATTTAGACGCTTTTTCACGAGCCCTTTCCCTTTTCTTGAAGGCTCTATTGCTGAACCACGTCCCTGGCCGCGATTGCTTTTGCGTCCTTGAGCACGATTCCTTTCTTGCTGTTCAGCTTCCAGGTACGTTCAGCTACCAGCTTCTTTAACTTCTTTAGTTTCCACCAATTGGGTTTATAAGGAGTAGAACTGCAGGCCTTTCGTCCCCAATTCGAGGTCCTCATTTTGATTTTTGAAATGGGAGTAATGTCAATCGGGTCAATAATAAGGGGTCCGGTTTAGGCAACTCAAGGGGGTCCGCTTTGCGCGACTATAGCAAACATTTCTTAACCCAATATATTTTTAATCAAACATCAAAATGAAACGATTTAATGATAAACATTAACCTTAAACCTTACCATTTAAGAATACATGTAGGTCGAAAGGCTTACCTGCCAATATCTAGGAGAAATAACGAAAAATTTAGAACAATGTAAAACTTTTTCCAGTGTCAAAACACATAATGGCGGACTGTTAAGCAACAAGTGAAGCGGGCGACGTATGCGTTCCGTTACAGAGTGGTAGAAGCCTAAATTACTATTTACACTTGGTCCCGCTAGATTTCAGGAGAGTGCAGAGTCAGGAGACCGGGGGTCCGGTTTAGGGCACTTTCCCTTAACATCGTTTTATATGTTTTAGTACTACTAACTTTTTCAGTTTTAAGCATGTACTTTCTTGCGCTGCATATAATTGGTCTAGACATGGAGTTATGGACAAAAATGCAAGAAAAATTACATTCGTTTACTTTCACAGCTATAGTCTGTTCCCAAGTAGATTTCTCATATTTTTAACAGATAAGAGATATCTTACCACCTTCAAGAATATGCTTGTTATTAACATTAGACTGAAAAAAAATGACTGTTAATTTAACACTTTTCGGTATCCCAGGGTGACCACTACTTTTTTTGTTTTAAATCACCGTGTTGATTTCGATGATTCAACACAATGAAGGGTATTAGGCTAGCAGAATCTAAGGTGTACCTTGCGTGGAGGTCCGCCCAAAGTTTTTTTAACGGAATTTGGAAGATCTTAATCCAACTATCCTAAGCACGATAACTCTACTTCCAAAGGCAATGATGTTCAATCGAATATATCTAGTTTTAATAACAAACAAAATAAGTTCAATCCTGGAGGTGGAGAAGTGCAGAACACTATCCCACCAACACGTGTATCTGAAAGTCAAGTGATAGGTCCAGAAAGTCAGGGTAATCGTTGTAAAATAAATCAGTATAAAAATCCCTTCGGGGTAAAGACAAGAGTGACGCAAGAATTCTACTCACAGAAGAAGTTATATCCATTTTGCGAGTTATTTTCTTTGTGTCACTATGGCGTAAGGATACTAAATCTCCTAATCTTATCGCAAAGGAAACACGTCCGTCATAGTGACACAAAGAAAGTAACTCGCAAAATGGACATCACTTCTTTTGTGAGTAGAATTCTTGCGTCACTCTTGTCTCTACCCCGAAGGGTTTTTTATATTGATATCACTTATTTTGTAAGGCTGCCTATTGAAAAAGTGCATAGTTTTCATAGAAAAGGCCGATTTTGGGCCGTATCTCGAAAACGGTAACTCCTATCAACAAAATAAGCTTCGATTTACTCCAACTTATTGGGGCCTGCAATTGACCCCCCAAACCCCCGGTACCAACCACTTCGGGCTAAAGCAAAACGACAGGCTTAAATAAAGCATAAATAAATTGGACCATTATGGCATAAGAGGCATACCTCTCATGTGACTTAAAACCTACTTGTCTATTAGAATTCAAGTAGTGGAAATCAGTCACACCAATCAAAACACCGGAGTGGTGAGTAAAGTAAACTCTTCCCATACAGTACTAACCAGAGGAGTTCCGCAAGGATCAGTTCTAGGTCCTTTATTATTTTTAATATATTAACGACCTACCCGAAAATTTAACAAAGGGAAAAGCCACTCTATATGCTGATGATACAAATGTATTATTAAAATCGACAAATAGTTATATACAACAGAGCATTAATATTACCTTAGCTCAACTCACAAATTGGTTCAATATTAATAAACTTAATTTAAATCCAGAAAAAAAAAACTAATTGTATTCACTTTCACCCGCACCAGTTAAATATCAAATATCCGATAATCAACATAATGAACACCGAAATCGAATTTTCTACTTCGACAAAATTTCTTGGCATTATCGTGGATGACGAACTGAAATGGGATGAACATGCAGGTAAACTGGCTAATAAATTTTCTTCCGTTCTCTTCCAGATACGAATCTTAACTCCCATTCTGGACACACCTAGTTTAGCCTCTATCTACCATGCAGTTTTTCACTCTTTGACAAGGTATGGAATAGCATTTTGGGGTACAATGAAGAATCTATGTAAAATATTTATACAATAAAATAAAAGCACGCCGTTAGAATAATCACTGGGAAATCCAAACGTACTACATGCAGGGGACTATTTAAACAGCTGAACATAATAACTTTACCATGCGTATATATTTATGAAGTGTTGTGTCTAATACACAGTAATAAAGATAGAATCAAACAAAACTATACAAACATTGTTACCATACGAGACATAAATCAGATGTAGCTATTCCATACCACAGCACAACTAAGTACGCCAGTTCATTTATCTACATCGATATTAAACTTTACAACAAACTTCCAAATTTCATAAAGAATTCACCCAACCTTTCCGTATTCAAGCAATGGCTAATACAACTTCTAACTAGAAACTCATATTACAGTATAGATGAGTTCCTGGAAGATAAACACTGACTCACTGGAAATACACACCGGCTATTTTGTATTTATAATGTATATATCGGGTCATTTAATGTATTTAGTTTTGTATGTGTTGCTATAATATTGTAGGCAAAAGTATTGTGTTTTACCTACCATTATATTCAATCTGATTGACTTAAGAATTATCTATAACATTAATATGTTTGTTATAAATTCATTATCAGATGTTATTGTCTCATTTAGTTTTACTGTTTCATGTTTATTGTAATTTCGGTATCGTATATTACTGGGTTATTCATGTCTATTGTTTTGTATTTATTGTTCTTTGTAATTTTGCTATAACTATTGTCTTATTCAGTTTTATTGTTTATGTTCAATTTTGTTGTAAACTTGTTATCATATCGTATTGTATTATTCATTTTATGTATTCTCGTATGTATTATTGTATCTCATACTGCCTTTTGTTCAATGTTTAATGTTATAATAATTGTATATCTGTATAACTGACATGTTCCATACTGCTGTGCCCAATAGCACTTATATGTGGTCTCCGGAACGCAATAAAAATCAAATCAAATCAAACAGATAGAATGAGGGAGGTTCTTTTTTATCATTTGTGAAAATTCTGTGATTGGGCTAAAAAGGTCATAACTTTTGAACACCTTCATCGATTTTGACACGTTATACACCGTTTGAAAGGTATTGAAGCGTAGATTACGATTCCGCAAACTTCGGCCACATATATGGTCTGTGGTAAGTGCTATCACCAGAAATGTGAAGTTCTATTTATTTATTTTTCAAACCGCCCCAGGGGGCGCCAGGAAGGTGCTACCGATCCATATTTTTTTTCTGTGTATTAGTTTGGCAAAGGGCTTTCAAATGCAACTTCAAGCATCAAAATATGGCTTATAGTTTGCTAGATCCGAAATTAACTGTATATCTCTGAGTTCCGCTAACAGACTCGTTGCTTAGCGTCACTCCAAGAAGTGCCGTTCTTCGTGATCCCTTAGAAGTAAATGATAAATGTATTTTGCTAAACCAAAATGAGCAACAAGAAAAAATGAATGTAGTCAACGATAATGATAACAATTCAATACCTCCAATGACAGTAACTCCTTCTCATGTCAATGAACAAATTGTCAAGACGGGGCTACAATTACCAAGTTAAAAAAATTCCCTAGTGACTACAAGGGAGTTTGTATTGTAATAGCTAATGGAGTTAATACAAACATAACAGGTAAAAGTAAAATGTATCTTTGCAACCAACTAAGAAAACTCAATGTAAAACCCTCAGAAATATCTGTCATAGGAAAAAATCAAATCATACTTATATTTCCCAATGTAATGTTAGCAAACTCTTTGTAAATAATCAAGCGTTATTGCAATTACTAGATTATACTGTAAGAATTCCACAATCATTAATTTACAAATACGGACTGGTGTTTCCCGTTGATTTGGATCTATCAGATGGGGACATTTTAGCAGGTATAGAACCAAATTACAAGGTCATACGGGCAATTAGAATGACGAAAGCAGTTCATCACCCAGACAAAGAGTTCTCACTAAACTTGTCCACCTCATATTTCAGACTAATTCATTACCATCCCATGTAATTATAGGCCTATATTTAGACAGATTTTCAGTAACACCTAAAGTGAGGTCAGTCACCCAATCTAAACAATGCTTTTGATATCACCCCATACATTTCTGTAAAACTAAACCTTTATGTTCGGAATGCGGTCAACTTAGGGATTCACACCCATCACCTTGTACAAATGAATTAAAATGTATAAACTGTAAGCTAAATAACTCATGTCTAGGTCCAAAATGCCCTTACAGAGAATACAGAAGGGAGACTGAGAGAGAAGTAGCTCACGTTGGACTATCTTATGCTGACACAACCAGGAAAATTGCAAGAAATTATCCTCAGTTACCATCTATATTAACAAAATGAAAAATAATGGATACCCCTAACATTAATGACGAACAAAATGAATTTCCTTCCATTGTAGAACACATTACTATAACAAATCAAAATATGGATTTTACGTCTGCTTATAACCCTGGAAACTCAAATATAGATAATACTTCCAAAATTCCGAATAGGTATTATGGATGCTGGAGAGCTATTCCCCCCATGTTCCATCCAATGTATTCGGAGAAAGTAAAAAATCTTCGAACAGAATTCCGACCTTTCTCAATTAAAAGCATCCAATCAGATTCTAATCTACAGAACCAAAACAAGTCTCACAATGAATACTCACTCGCTCACGTCAACCTTTAATTTTCCATTCATTTCTGAAACTTCACACCTACTCAATAACAATTCAACAGACAAAAAATACAAAGAGCATCATGAACACTGTAACAATCAATCAATATCGTTACTCAAGGATCTGGATTTTATTACGAAGCTTCGTAACAACATTTCTCATTAAAAATGTTACTAATTAGACTGTTTAAACACGTAGCTCAACTCCATAATATGGTATCTGCTCATTTTTCTCTAGCAGATCTAAAAACACTCTACTTAAAAGCCAAGAACTGACACAACAAGGCCTAGAGTTAATACATGACATTGATGAACTAGATAATCAACTAAACTCCTAATCAAACATCTTGTATGAAAATCCAATTACTTTTGCTAAAAAAAAAAAAAAAAAAAAAAAAAATCAGTTGACAAAATTACTAGTACAGTTATGGGAATAATAATTCAATGGAATTTATAAAATTTCAATACTAAACTATCTTACTTAATGAATTTGATAGCAGAAGTAAAACCAACATTCATATGCTTAACAGAATTACACTTAAAAAAACAGACCTTCATACATTACGAGGATACAATTTAGTATATAATTTAAATAACCAGAATATTATTAACTCCGGAATTTATATTCACGAATCAACCCCTTTTCAAATGATAACTATCGACGAGAACATTAACCTAATAAAATACAAAAATGTAGAGAACTAGAGATAACAGCGGTACGTACGAAATTTACTAATTACAATATCGTAATGTTCCTTTGATTTCTTATGGTAGAGACAATTGATACACGGGAGTGGATTTTAGCCCTCAACCTTTTATTATAAAAGATAGTAACGTAACAAAATTACCGCCGTCCCGTAGGAAACAAATTTACAGGATTTAAGATAAAAGGATGGCTTCTTATTCTTTGGGTGTTCGGTAGCGGATCAGGAATGAAGGATAGCACCGGTTGCGTAGCCAGCCTGGGTGCCAGGAGTTGTACCAGTTGCGTATCCAACTGAGTACGGGTCTGCTTAGGTATGGGTTAAGTACATACTAATTGCATAGCCAACAGAGTATGCAAGATGACACCAATTGCGTAGCCAACTGAGTGTCGGGTGTTTGTACAAGTTACGTAGCCAACTGAGTACGTACAGAAGTCTGGTTAAGGTGAGAGTACACACCAATTGCGTAGCCAACAGAGTATGCAGGAAGGTACCAATTGCGTAGCCAACTTGAGTACCAAGGAATGTTCCAATTGCGTAGCCAACTAAGAACGGAGGAAGGAGACGGGTTGACCACCCGGGAGCGAGGGATACCTGTTGCCTTGCGTTGGTCAATTTTATATGTGATTTTTTTTTGGGGGGGGGTCTTTGTTCTCCTCCTTTGGCGACTTTAGCTCCATCTGATGTTTACCTGTAGAGTTGACTGTCGTCTGCACTTATTTATGTGTCACTACTTGTTTACATCACTTCTACACATGTTTGTCCTATAAACATGATTGCTTTATTTACGTAATATCCACGTGTTCAGAATATACGCGGGATATTGCAATATTACAATTGTAAACATATACATCCCATCTACACCACTATCCAAAACTATCACAACCGCAAATATACATAATTTAAGCAGTCAAATTCCGTTTCCAGCTATTTATACAGGCGATTTTAACGCACACTTAAAATTACTTGGAGATAATTTCTCAGATAATCTTGGAAAAATACTAGAAGAATGGGTAGACAACAACAATTTATGTTTTATCAAATCAGGGGAAAACACACTATCCACAAAATGGAAACAACCCCTCAGTATTCGATTGGACATTAACGCATTCTCAGATAGAAAACATAATTGGGACACAGCAGACGAACTGTACACAAGCGACTACATTCCTTGCTTTATAAATGATTTGGAACCAAAATCTGATTACAATAAATTCATCTGTTTACGAAAATGGAAACAAAGCTTAATAAACTGGCAACAATTTCAATCTCTTTTAGAATTATTATTCCTAAGAAACAGTCATCCTGAATGTATTGTCTCTTTCGATACTTTTATAGAACAAATCAATTTAGCTCTAACTGACAGCTCAAAACACCCACATATACAAAGAAAAAGTATCCAATTCTACATTGGTGGAACGAAAAATGCGAAACTGCAAAAAATAACAGAAATTTCAAAAAATATATTTCGAAACACCATCATAAAACAATTGGATTAATATATATATATATATAACCGAATCCAAAAGAATCTTTTTGCAATCAAAGTGAACAGCATGGCAACAATATTGTACACAAGTAAATCCTCAAACAATAATCAAACAGATGTGGCAAATCATAAGAAACATACGATCCCCTATACCTAATAAACAATTATCTTTAGACGAGAACTGGAAAAAGAATACATTACAAAGTTAACATCTCCTAACCTACCCCAGATTAGCGAATTACCTGATGAAATTTACACATTTACGTCTTATTCTAAACATGCATCAGCATTTACCACTCCCATTACCAAGTGCGAGTTGATAAACATTATTCAAAATACTAAAAACACGTTACCTGCAGAAGATGGGATATCGTACGGCATAATCAAACAGTTACTTGTTATAGCTATAGACATACTAACAAAAATTTGGAACAACATAATATCTTGAGGTAATGTCCCTCAAAGTTGATCTAACCATATCATTATTCCACTAATCAAACCTAACAAACATATTACAAAAGCGGATTCTTATAGACCTATAACTCTAATTCCATGTATGACCAAAATATATTTTTTTTAAATCTGTACATTAGAATGGTACATTCAAAAGAGAAAAATTACCCAACAACATAATCGGCTTTAAGAAAAAAAATATCTACATTGTCTGGTAGCCAGACCACTAAACCTGGAATTGTCGTACGCCCAAAGTTTTTTACTGTTTCTTACTGACTTGAGTGTGCTAAGCAAGTCTGTCATTGTTGGGCAAATTGGGATACGAGTCCCTTATATCAGGGGCGTCATTAGATCCACGCTACGCCACTGTTTTTAAACATTTCCTTCAATGTACAACCTAAAACAACCAACCATCCAACCTAAAACAACCAAACTTGGTGTATAGGTGAGAATTAATGTACTTTATCTTTCTAGTAGCAAACTTGAAATGCATATGAAAGCAGTGTTGCCAGGTTACGAAGCTAAAATTTTCAGTTTTATTATCATTGTTTTGTTAACCACAATTGTGAGGGTCAGGATGTGCAGGTAAGAGTGGATGTGCAGGAGCTATAAGTGATTTACATGCAGCAGACGCTCGTTATCACGATGATTGCAGAAAAAGATTCATGGGAAAATGAAATGTGGCAGCGGTTGCTGCATCTATTGAAAAGTCTGAACTATCGTCGGAAGATGACATCCTCAACGATGTTTTAATGGTCTGAAAAGAGATAGGAAAAAGATTTGGAACACTATTGAAATATACAACTTGTATTTACGAAAAGGATGGTTACATGTAAGAAAACTTGTGATTAATTCGCTCGGTACTGAAACTGTGGTTCTGTCTTCAGTGGGAGTTGCTAGTATTTTAGTTTTCAGATAAACTGTATCATTGCAGCTCCGATTGGTGACAGATGATGAAGATTCCTCTTATGTGCAGCAAACAGCTCATCTTATTGCTGAGCAGACTAGAAATCTTCGAAAACGGCCAGAGAGTTATGATATTAGTTTGGACAAAGAAAAATTAACAGCTAACGTGAGTCCAGCATTGTTGCAGCTGCTTGGTGAAAAGTCAAACAACCTTAACTATTTGTTACCAGCATTTCTGGTCGCAAGTGTCATATCTCTGCTGTGAACCACACTTTTACTCCTCTTCAAATTGCACTTAGCGCCATTTTACAAAACAAAAATGTGGCATTTCATGATTTCTGTGTATGTTGTTCATATGATGAATTTCGTAGGTTTACGGATTCAGCAGCAGCTGCCGCAGCACAGCAGACTACACTCAGACGTCTTGTGATGACGCACTTGTTCAAACAATTGCTGATAACTTTGATTGCCTAATATCATTTTCCAATGGCTTGTCAAATACTCATTCAATGACACTGCTCGTAATTAAGCCTATGCCTGAAAATGAAAATTCATCATCCATTATTACCAACATTCCCCGTCTTTCTAAAGGTGATTTTTACACACACGTTTAGCAGAACATCAATATATATCGCTATCACGGACCCAAGAAACCACAAATGCCTGAAATTTTTTGCTATCGGCCTACTTTTAAGGTACCAGAAGAAGTTATGCATCGACAACAAATATCTTACACAAGAGCAACACACCTTAATTTCCAGTTTCTGAAAGACGTTGCGACAAATGCCCAGTGCCCTGAATATGGAGGTTTGAATACTCAAGTATGTCGCCAGCAGGGTCACACAATTTGGCCTATGACAGCAGCTATGTACACGCCCCTAATTAACATGATACCTGGAAATCCAGACACAGTAATGACAACAATGATGGAGGCGAAACGACTAACTGAGGAAGCAGGTCAGCAGCATGTAGTTTTCACAGCGGATCAGGCTCTGTACCGAATTACTGTTGATATCATGAGGTCTTACCCTGAGGAGTTAAAGAATTTCACTCTCGGACTTGGTGGAATGCATACCCTAATGAGTTTCGTCGGATGTGTGGGATTCTCATGGGAAATAGTGAGATTGAAGAAATATTGTCGTGTGTATTTGGAGGTGTTCATTCAATGTTGTCTTGAAAGGAATTTTCACAGAACGTAAGAGCGTTTCGAATATTAGCAGAAGAAATCCTTAGACCGCATATGTTAAGTAGATCTATCAGTGATGAAAGGTTACTTATGGAATACCTTTCAAGCAAAGCAGACAGGAGCAAGACATGTAGGCTGTGAGTGAATTGCCTAGTGAAGCCCGTTCTAATAATGATGCTGTTTGTGAGAGCTGGACGAGAGGCTGATCTTCCATTACATCTGTATACCATTTTTCCAAAAACTATGGGTTCCGTCGTTAGAAGTTCAGAAGCTCGTTTAGGGCGTTAATATCAAATCGGGTCATATCGCCGTCACACGTGTAACGATGCATCATGTAATGGTGTGTAAACAGCTGGTTAATGAAGCTTCAGTTTTTGTTCAAAACCCAGTTTTCTATTTCTCTGAAACTTTAGTTTCTGCTCAAACGACAGTAACATGTTCTTGGTTTCTGAGAAAAAGGGAATATCAACCTTAGAATACAAACAGAGAAGTTGAACCAAAATACCAAACACCGAAGTGTGAAAAAATAGCACTTCTCCCCTATACCACACCGTCCTGAGCCAACATTTTCCAAAGGCCATAAATAAATTCAAAATTCTATCTGTAGCAATAAACTCAGACGATTTTGGTCAGGTGAAAATGATTCAGAAGTTTTATAATTATATGGTTCTTTGTTAA
This sequence comes from Lepisma saccharinum, assembly GCA_022664845.1. Taxonomy (NCBI): domain Eukaryota; kingdom Metazoa; phylum Arthropoda; class Insecta; order Zygentoma; family Lepismatidae; genus Lepisma; species Lepisma saccharinum. Next base: position 26,244 of record JAGDQP010014495.1, on the reverse strand, counting down.
TGACTGAAATATTTTCAAAAACTTGCTACCCCCACTATGTAAACCAAATAAAAGTTCCCGAAGTGTTGAAACTTGAATAACTTCAACGTGTCTTATTAAAGAGTCAAACGGGGCTAACCCAACCCTGATCTAGTGGCTATAGTCGCGGACTTTGGATTAATGATTGAAAGGTTCGCGGGTTCAAACTCCACTGCTTGTCATCTTGACGGAAGTTTGCCAGACTGGTTTCACTGCTTTCAGATCTGGTTTCACTGACTGGATTTATTGGGCCATTTTCAATTTTCTGACTCTTAAGCTGGTATAAATAAAGAACTAACCTTCGAACTGACGTGAGAGACTCCTTTGGTTACCCCGTGGCAGGGCTCTTGGGCACGAAGCCATTGGGTGCTGCTGGACATATTGGCGCGAGTTGTTTAGGGGACAACTTACGCATAGCGAAACTATACTTTTCTCTGTTTATTGACCTTAAGAATCTTCTGAAAGCGAAGAGTTTGGCTAACGTAATAGCGAACAGTTTTAATTTTCGTAATTTTGTAAAAGTTTTGTATTAAGTTTTCATAACTCAAATTTGTGTATTAAATAAGATATTGCCTCTGTAAATTTCAATGATTGTAATAAATGTCAACGGTTTTACGCATACTGTGAGATAAAGGAAAGAACAAAGATAAATATGAAAACTTTCAACTGATCTATTCACCAATTTCTTTTTTCGTTTTAAAAGGTTGATAATTTAAATTGAGCTTGCTATTAAATTATAAATAGTTAATTTGCAATCTTGAAAAATCCTACTTTATGCATGCTATTTATTATAATGTTTGGAGAATATTTTCTTCAAAACTTTCAATCAGAAATCGCTACATAAACAGGTGCGGGACGTGATATTATATGATATTTTTATTGTCATTAAGCTTGCAAAGCAATAGACAACGTCAGATACTATGTACACAAAATACCAAAAATAATAGACATTATAATATATATATATATATATATATATATATATATATATATATA
>JAGDQP010014495.1:0-16416 GCA_022664845.1 Lepisma saccharinum | reverse complement strand
TCTATTATTTCTTTATGCAATGGAAGAATGTAAATAGGCCTGTTGTTTTCCGAATAAATAAATAAATAAAAACTATACACCCCTGTTCTAGGTAGATCGTTTCTTCTCTCTGGAAATTCAATGTAAAACATTTGTGGTCCATCTTCCATTTGTTTATCTAGTCATGTGACCGGTCCATCTCCACTTCATTTCCCTCGCAGTCGAATCCATTTATTTGTCTTGTTGTCCCTGCTAGTTATTCATTGCATGTAACTCTCTATTACACCTTGAAAAACTCTGTCTTTGTCTTCTCAGTGTGTGCGTTTCACAGCCATACAACAACACTTTGAATATTATGCACTTTTCACTTGAGACGTATTGGTGATTTGCATTCCAAAATGATGTTCAGTCTTCCAAACAAGTTCCATGACATTTTATATGCATGTATATATTTATTTCATCCTGATATTCGATGGTTTCAGAGACTCAGTTAATTTATCAACAACGCATTTTTTTTTTCTCCGTGACTTCTTTTATGCATGTTGATTGTACATTACTTTTTAAAGTAATTTTGAGACTTATTTTCAAACTCTCACAATTCAATTCTTAAATTCTGGTTTGTAGTTCTTCTGCGCTTGAGGTAAACAGAATTACATCATCAACGGATCTACGGTGATCAAGCTATTTGTCATTAGTCTTTTATTGAACTTCATTGCAGTTTAAATTTTGGAGCATTGACCCCAGAACCGTGGAAAATAGTTTTGGAGATGTTTAGTCTTACTGTTTTACTCCCAGGGCTGTAGTCGAAGGTATCCGGAGGTATACGCCGTATACCCTCTGATTAACCTTACACATTAGCGTAATCGAAAATTATGTAAACTGATTTCAAATGCGAATACCGATCAGCCGTAGATCAGTTCGTAGAGCGTTGGCTTCGCATTCGAGTTGTCCTGGGTTCAATAACGCCAGCCAACCATCCTGACTAAGGTTTTCCCAGAATTTTCCTGTCACACCATCTGCTGTATGGTACTTCAAATTGTCTTGGCCAACTCCTTCTCCCTAAGTAACACATCCACGTCGGTCGATATGGGCATACTGGATTTTACGACATCGATCGATATCGTCCAACGACATGGGCCCCATATTGGATAACAAACATCTTGGCCAATATCGGTCAACGATATTGATCGACATCGGGCGTCGTCATCGTTCGACATCGATCATCGACATTGCTCAATATTGGATATCGACATCGTTCAATATCGGACACAGACCGATAATAAATGCCCAGGCCACGTGTGATGGAAAAGAATGATTAGGTGTTGACGCCCAGTGGCCAGGTTCTGTACATGATAGTTGGATTTTATGCAGATCTGGCCTCAAAGAAATCTTATCTCCATTCAGAGGAGACGCTTACCTGATTGGTGATTCAGGTTACGCAATTTCTCCTTGGATTTTTACACCATATTAAAAACCCATAGTAGACACGCAAAAAAATTACAACAAAATACATGCGCAAGATAGGGTTATTATTGAAAGACAATTTCGACAGGTAAAAAGGAGATTTCCAATTTCGAGTTCAAAAATCAGGCTAAATCTTGATATACGATCTGTGATCGTGAGTTGTTTCGCATATCGTAGAGCTTCATTGTTATATATTTCGATATTTGCAACAACAATCAAACGTTTACAACAATGAACTAAAACGAAAATAGAAAATCGGCATTGATCGAACTCTTGAATTAGTTATGAACTTTCTTCCCTGAAAGTTAGAACTCGCTAGGCTTGAATTTGTTGGAGCAGCATTGAAATTTCCTGCAACGGTAAAAATGCATTAGACATACACGGAAATAGTGCTGCCATCTTTTGTTGGAGATCGTTGCTTTACAAACCTTACTAAAGCTGGCACTCTGTACTGCGGACATGGACAGTGTTTTCTTTCATTTATAGCGAATATTCACTTCCGTATAACGGACATTTTAAAAGATATTAAGGAAAATCCGCAGATTGTCAATATGTCGACTCTCATACAGAATAATGGTTTGACAAGTTGACTTCCATAGTTACAGTTCGAAAAATGTTTTCAACGTTGATGGAACTTGATATCTTTTTCGTGCGCTTCTGAATGATTGAAGCGAGAAACGTACTGGAATGGTAAAATAACAAAGGAGCAGCGCAAGACATCGAAGAGGAGATGAAGTACGAAAGTCAAATGAAGGGAAAGATTACACACAACACGCTTCTCAGTTTTGCAGTATTTCAATATTTCTCTCTCTCTCTCTCTCTAAAAAAACAAAAAAACTACAGGATTCCAATTAATTCACAAATGTACGGAAGATGTAATATGTAGTGAAAAACGAAAAGTTAAAAAAAGTTTCAAGTGAATAGTAATGGCACATCGAACGATTGGAACAAAATGGTGGAAATGATTTGATTATGTCTTATCGAGCGGAAACATGGACTTTAGGAAAACTTATGAAAGGAAATTGGAAACTTTCGAAATGCGGACATGGAGGAGTAAAGTTAATATAACTTGAGCACAATTAAAGAAAGAAAAACGGAGACGAACAATACTGGAGACAATTAAGAAGAAAAAATAGGACATTGGTTACCATGGAAATCAAGCAGGTACTCAGAAGTTGGTTTCGGTGGGGGGGGGGGTTACGAGATCATTGTGGGTGTGAAATTTACGTAAAAAGCATATAATTTTGCCAAAAATTATGCTAATTTTCTAAAAATCTGAATTTTGGGGCGTCCGGACCCCCAGAACCCCCTTTGCGTACGTCCCTGATGGAGATTGTGTGTTGAAGGATGGAATGGACATGTTAAAGCAGACTACGGAAAACATTTTTTTCCTTTCTGTGATGCATTTATCAAAAGTAATAAAGCCTTGCTACGAAACAGTCTCAGTCTTGCGCTTAATAGGAAGCCGCCATGTTATGACGTAATGGTATTTGATTTGTTAGAATTGTTAACAAGAGATATATAAAATGGATGGAAAGAAATAGCATAAGTGGTGAATAGCGTTTCTGTAAGCCTTACACGTTATTCAGTTTGTGTTATTCATTTAAATTTGATTTTTACTTTTTATACTTCTTTAAGATATTGATATATTTTGTTTGATAGCTTCAACACTAATTTATAGTAGCTCTTTTTTCATGATTAAATCATATATCGTCGTCGGAACTGCAATACCCCCTATGTGGCATTTTTTAACTTTTCATGTTTTCGCATCAGTTTATAGTACTGTGTACTCTACATACTCTAGAAAAATTTCATGTGAAAATAACTTTTACTTTTTGAGATATAACAACTTTCAAGTACCAAAATTGTATTCAAGACTGTACTACAGAAACCGGTTTTTTGGCCTTCCTGAAAAATTGATGATTTGCCACATAGGGGGTATTGCAGTTCCGACGACGATATTCTAATAATGCTCTTAGAACTCTTGTATTCAAAAAGAATTACATATTTTTCTGTAAAAAAAAAAGGGCTTTTACATCCAACAATCGTATACTTTTTTAATGAATGCTAGTGAAGCATTTTTCAACAATTTAAGAGCACATGAATTAATAGTGCTCGTTACTGCCATCTGCTAACAATTTAACGTACTACTTGTAGCCCGCGAATATATTGAATAGTTTTAATATGTCATTGTAAAAACAATAATAAAAGCATGTAAGACACAAAAATATAAATTGAATCTACAATGAAAAAATACATTATTACAATTTTAATTTAGATCAATAATGTAAATAAAAAAAAAAAGCTTTAAAAAACAACTTTAAAGGAGGAAAATCTCATCTAATACCTTCCCAGGAGGCAGCGTACCAAGAATAGAAGATACATTCCCTCGCTGAATTGCGATACTGATGCGCTGGATTAGGAAGGTGGTCGCTTGGGCATCACCCGAAACAATCTGTATTCGCCCACCAACCTCTTTAATAAAATTAAGGCCTGCCGTGCCCCAAGTACCACTTGATTCAATTGCGATTGCAACAAAAATAAACTGAGCAAGTAGATTAGAGTATTCTCGATTTTCATTGGACTCTCTACGAGTAGCTGCACCACCTGCTTTCAAAGAAGAATGAGTAACATTTGAAATGGCGAAAGTATCAGCGCAGGTGAAATCCCATAATAAAGGTCTTCCTCTTTTCCATGGAACTAGTGTCATTCCATCAGGTCTCTTACCGTCGAAGCGGCTACAGCCAGATGGTTCTCGCACCGATGGTACATTAGCAGAAACTACAGCTCTGAGGATGACTTCATTGACACTAGAATGACGCGTATGTCTACCAGCGATCTTGACACAAGAGAGACCATGAAGGCCCCGTTTATCCACGAATGCTCCACAGGCTGGACAGCGGTGAGGTACACAGACGTCTGCTCCTAAACGTAAGGCAACAGCAACACGGAAGCTTTCATGCGAAAGATGTAGCCCAAGAAGAGGAGAAGACAAAGCTTGGAGTCAAACACCTGACTCAGGTGAATACGTTGCTAGTAGCCTGGCTTGATCTTCAAGACAAGTAGCGGATTGAAACTATTACATTGAAGTTATCCTTGCGTTTCGTGAAGTGAAATAAAACACTGCCTTTGATAAGATTCGAACAGCCTTAGGTGAAATTATAAAAAGTTAAAAGCTGCGTGCGCTAACCAATTGCGCTAAATTGTCAAGACATGGAAATAGACACAAACTAGCGATAAGAAAAGCACTGCAAGTTAAGACTGACCCCTTGTAATTGCCTCGAGCAATTTCTGTTATTATAAACATGTTTTGGGGTTTTAACTTATTGAAGTATGTTCTACAGATTTGTACATTAATTATTTCGTTAAGTGATGATCTGAATGTTCTTTCTCTTTCTTTTTTTTTTGTCTTCAAACTTCTGAATAAGGAACGTAACATAGGGAGAAGCATATAGTTACGGAAATAGTACAAATTGATTACGTCAGACCAATCAAATGATGATTTTCGTTGTATGACGTAAAAGATTGAATTCTCAATATTTCATGCTACATTTCTACGCAACGGAAAACCATAGCGCTGAAATTTCAAAAACATTATGTATTATTTAATTTAATGTACACAAACAAATTATAAAATATATAAGGACGGTGAAAACGGAAATGTCTATTGAATCTATGGTTAAGCAGAGAAAGAGAAAGAAAATGAATGGAACCTTTTGAATCATAAGTACCTTTTTTTTACTAAAGTTCAAAAAAAACTTTTTAACTCTTTTAAACGTTAACATATCACACTTTATGTCAATCTTTCATTAGTATGACACAGTGTTTGATTTCTATCGGAAGATGGTTCAAATTAACTCCGCTCTACAATAATGTCATCTGGCTCTGCGGTCCGAAATATTACCCCAGCCTGGAATTTAGGGGGCTATCTGTATCTATACATGTCTGAGAAATTTATTCCCACACTCTGCATACAACACAAAACAAACGCTGGTTGAAAATACCCTTACAGGCCTGCAACACACAATACCCAAGTGTTGGTTGGGTTGACCAACTGAAAGGCTTCCTTATTAAATATTTTAGTCACAGAAACTCAACATTTATCAAAACAAACGATAGGAGCAACAAATATCATAACACCATTAGTGTATTGCTGCCATAAGTGACAGATTCTTTTATTAAAATTAAGCCTTTTCGATTCTTCCGGACCTTGTACCTTGATTTTAGGTGCCTTGATGGCAAAGCTACAGCAAAAGCAACCTTCTTTTCTCGCTCATGGTGTCCGTCCGTGTTCAGAAATTAAATCTCAGGAACTACAAGGTGTGGGGACGTGCCTGAGATGTCTTTGGAAAGACTTTAGCTGGACTAGCTCAGAGCCGTTGGAACAGTCTTGGTTAGTGAAGTAGTTCAGTGTGCCAATATTTTTAAAAATAATCAATTATTTAAATTGCTCCCATTCAGTTAGACTTAGCTACGCCAAACTTGGCATAAACATTCGACACAATAGAAAAGTACTGTGATTCAGTCGTGTATGGAGGACGACCCGACATTTACAAGCGATGTCCTTAATCTTCTTTCCACTGTACTCTTCAATTAAAAAACTATTTCGCATTTTTTTATAAATTATTATTTTTTAATTATAAAAAAAAACACAATCCGAGCCTTAAATATACGCTGCATTACATTTAGGGTAATACCAAACACGTCGATCATTTAAGCTCAATTACACCCATTCCGTCTTTCACACTAGTAAATACTTGGTCAATTTAAGTAAATACTTAGAGTTTGCAGTATTTACTTTTAAAAAATTCAGTATTTACTAGCTAGTAAAAGCAAAGCATTATGCATACCGATGTAAGCAAATGCTTTTACTTATACTGTTTACTTGAAGTAAATACTAGATTTTTATGCATACGGCCCCATTGTCTCTACCTAGAACATCTGGTTCTTTCTTAAATCTGTTCGCGAGTGCATAAATGTGATCAAGTTACCATAGAATTTGGACCGATTCTGAATAAACCTTACAATCATCATGCACAGGAAAATACAAAATAATAATAATAATAATAAAAGTTCCAGACCGAGATTCGAACTCAAGCCGCATACTTCGTGTTCTGTCGTGCCACCGCCAAACAGTAACAATTATCATTAATATTACGCATCGGCGGTCATCAAGATCATTAACATAATGTATTTTTTTTACTTTATAATTAAATGCAAGAAGATTTGCATCAATTGAAATGACATATTGAATTACAAAGCTGGCAACAATTAGCCTTCTCTACCTCAGTGTCTCATTAATTTTTACGAGTGACTTCTTTTAGTTTTATTCATTCAGAAATTATTTATTACCTGTCCAATGCATGGAAGTAGTCGACATATTTATAAGCCAGTCGCGAGATACAAAAAAGTATTTTTTTTCCGTCCCTCTTTTTTTACCGGCGTACCGAAAAACCATCTCGTACACTTACTTCATCAGGTCGGATCGTTTTGGAGACTTCACAGTTCACAGCAGCAGACGACAGCGGATTGATACATTCATACAATTCTTGTTTTGTTTTGTTTTACCTTTTACATAACAAAGGCCGTACAGGTTTTCAGAAACTACTCACTAATATATTAGATATTAATATTTACAATCTGCAATTTTTGAAAGCCTCTTTCTGTATAATTTACGACTTTGTTGTGGATCTACTTTTTTCACAGCGCAGTGCTCACGCGCAGTGCGGATCTGATTATGGCTGATGTGCGGCATGGCGGGCTTGCTCGCAGTCAATTCAATGTTTCGTAGCGCGGTGCGAGGATAGTGTTGTGTGCAATTTGCTGGTGGAATGAATTAAAGCTATGTGTAAAATGTTGTCGTTGTGTGTGCTAATACTTTTACTGTGTGGTGAGTACAGAAAAACATTTTGAGCATGTATACAATGTGTTTGTTTTTCATGCATGTGCTTTCTCGCTGCTAGTATTTATTCAAAGGGAAAAGGAGAGAGGATCTTTGCTTGACAGATGGTTAGGCTTAACAATGCTGTGTCTGTGAGCATGGAATACGTGCGGAGTCCTTTTTTCTTCCTTTTTCCCTTGCTAACACAAACAAAACAAGATCTTAACTGCAGGTCTGTAGTTAAGCCCACAGCCTCCGGCAAGGAATAGTTCGCTAGCTAGTATTTATTGTGTAATGAGAGCCTGTGCTGGACGATGCTAAAGTCTTCTTAAACACTGGGTTTCACGACTCAGATAATGATACTCCCAATTTCATCTGGTGCATACATCAATGATGTCTGGTTTTGAAGTTTGCATCTCGTTGAAACAAGGGTTGATTAGTGGGTTTGTTGAAGAGTACTCCTCAACTTAAAATCTGGAACAATCAAAATTTTGAAAAATAATCTGTCCAAGAAGTCGTGTTAAAATTTTGTTTATATTTCTTGATGACATGTAGACGTTTAATTTTTAACATAAAAGAAGTATTTTAGCCTTAAAAAAGTAATATATTTGTCCTTTTATCTGCTTTCAGTGAGATAAACATGCAATAATTATTGAAGAACCTGTAATTTAAAATTTAAAAGTTGGTTTCGTTTTAAATTTGACACCCATGCACAGGGAGTTAACACGGGGTTCCTCTACGCCACCGAAGCCCCCCCCCCCCATCCGTTTTTTTTTTGTTTGCAAATTTATATGCATTTTACGTAAATTTCACACTCAGACAGACCTCGGGGCCCTCCTTGAAGGCGATGAAACCCCCCAAAACTAACTTCTCAGTACCTGCTTGCACCTAAATTCGGATTTAGAATTAGAATATAATTTTAGGCGTAACTATGCATATTTTACTTGTATGTCGCAGCCAAACATGCTTTGCCGTCCCCGAAGCTACTAGACCCCCAAAACAAAATTCTAGATTCGTTGCTATGGCGGATTATTTTTTTTCGATTCCGGAAATAGTACCACCGTGTCCAGTGAACGAAGATAGTGTTAAGGAGCCTCTATGTCTTTTATATTCAAAATACAAATAATACCGGTATTTTCTTAGGGGGCTGATAACTTTCCCCAATATAGACGTCACCAGGTTTCCTGATTTCATGTGTTTCAGTATTGTAGATCTAAAACGGCAATCTCTTGATCTAGGGGCATAATGGAAAAATGGCGTATCCCATTTTCCCAGTAACTACCTAGCACTGAAAAGGATACGTCATTTCCCACTCATATATTCGGAATTTATTTTCCCCTTCTTTTTTATGCGTATGCATATTGAATAGTCCGTTCTGTATACTCATCCACCATGATACTCTGTCAGGAGACAGAGCAATGTGCAAAAAATACAAATATGCAGATATCTCATTTTCGCAAATTTTGAGGGATACGTCGTTTTTCCATTAAGCCCTTCAATTGCAAACCCGCCTGACCCTTCGTGAGGTGTAGCGTCGTGGGTTGTTTTCGACTTAGGTTATATGCCATTGATAGAATCAGTGTTCGATTTGTCGGGGGAATGCAAGAGATTTTCCCTGGTGCGTGGGGATGTTATCCCCGGCCGTTGACTCTGAACATCATCCCAACCAGCGATACAGTCTTTGTATTTCTACCCCACACAGGTAGTAGATTGAAACTTAAGCAACTACTAGTCCTACGATCCCCCCCCCTCGTAATTTATAACAAATCGAACACTGGATAGAATTGTTATTAACGCTTTAAAGGAGTAGACGAGACCTAAAGTTTGATAAAGTTAGCTCCAAACGACTCCATTTAATGGACCTCCCACGGGATTTAAACACGTGACCAGGCGCTCAGAAAGCCGACGTGGTAACCTCTTCACCAATGGTTCTCAACCTTTTTTTGTTCGCAGCACACTATCAGTTGTAGTGCGTTCCCGCGGTACACTAACGTACGAGTTGGCAACAATGCAGGAGATTTTGTCACTAATTGTAAGGCGTAAATAAAGCTCATGAATATTTTGGTTCCTTTTCCATTGAGTTAAATTATTTGATTTACTTCTCTTCCCTTACCAGCAAAATTACGAAGTATCGCGGCTAACCTCGAATATCTCGCGGGACGGTAGTCTGCCGCGGGACACAGGCTGAGAACCACTGTTCTTGACTAACCAGGCTCTATTTTAGTTGTGTATTTTACTTGGGAGGATAGGATCAAAATTTGCTGTCTTTGAATCAACATTGATAAAACCAAGGCAGACTCAAATTTTTCCCTACCTACATCGGCATGACAATTTCCAGGATTTTCCCCACAGTTTCACTAAATTAATTAGGCCTGGCCATTTCGTGAAATCCTTTCCCATTCGGCTCACCAAGGGATGTCGTCAGAGGGATCCCAGACTTGAAATATAGACTGAAGTAAATAAACGAGAAAATAATACCGCTGTTCCAAAAATTTTAAGGATTTCCTCTAATTTATATAGACTTAATAGTCAAATGGTTGGTATTGTTGTTGTTGTTAATAATAATAATAATAATGACGGTGCCGCACTATCAACTCAAACAGGATCCAGAGTAGACATCATATAGCAGTGATGTGAAAGTGGAAGTGCATCCGTCCATCATGTATGAGTTGTTTTAGTGTGAAACCTGGAGGTTCTTTCATATTTAATTTTATTTGTATTGTATTTCGTGTCTTTTTACATTGAGTGTTATCTTATAACGAGAATTCCCTGATCAGGGCAGTCCTACAGCACTCAGGGGTGGATTTGGGTTTCATATTTTGGCCTGCCTCACTGTCTGGAGAACGTAGAAAAATGTACAACATAACGGGGCATAAAATGATTTTGTCCTGGCCGGCCAGGGCCGAAGTACACCCCTGGTTATTATGATGTCAATCAGACCTCTGGATTAATTAAAAACTTTGGTAAACTTTATTTTTATATGGGCCAGTTTAGTAACTTTGGACTTCGGCCCGTCACGATTTTGCCTTTAGCTGTTAAGTGTTAAAATCCACACCCATGCCCCTGCCGGGACTCGAAGCCGGGACCGTTGAGTCGATAGCCTACCGCCGCAGACCGCTCGACCACCCGGCCGGCTGGATTAATTAAAGTCGTAGCTTCCAGTGTTTCCTAGATATCCGTCTGTAGACATACATATTCGTAGGAAGGCAAGAAACTCCGAAATTATGATATGAAAAAAAAAAAAAAAGTTGTAACAAGGAAAGATTCCAGTATAACGGTACAATAGAAGAAACAATTCGTACTTTTCTTAAACAATTCGCACAAAAAAGTAAACAATAATTTTGTTTATGCATAACTGAAAATAATTTATAATGTTACTGTATATGAGAGCGCTCCACGTGCTTTTCTTGCTATTCATGCATAAACAAAATTATTTTTTACTATGGTACGAATTGTTAAGAAAAGTATGTCTTTAAAAAGTTTTATTATTATTAACTTTTGTTATTTCGGGATTCGGATACATTTTCTCAAGCTAAATGTTTTGTGAACCAAATTCTAAACTATTCTGCAACCAGCCAAACCCAGGCTAGTTGCAGGCTATTATTTATTTTAGGATAAAGAAGTCCATATTAAAAAATATAATAGAAATATGTGAAAGTAACAATGGAATGTATTGCAACCCGACTTAATTTTATCATTTTATGACATCGGGAAATGAGTTAAATTAACTTTCGAAAATTTGAGGACACCATGAACCAGTGTGAACTAAAGAAAAGGATGTAAAAACTACCACGATAGTCAACATAATTACAACGGCAAATTAATGGTAGAATCACAGATTATTTTTTTATTAATAATTAGCTTAAATTTTGAGAAATCTAATTAAAGGCATTGCTAAAATTAATCATCTGTATTTGAAAGAGAGATTAATAGAATATACAATTAGAATTTTGACAAGAATTCATATCCAAAATTGCTCATCAAAAATTTCGTGTACTGACTTACATATTTCTTTTTATTTGAATGAAAAAATATGACAAAGAAAAGAAGTTGATTTGAGATCGTCGGAACGGACTTTTTTTTTAAGTTAAAGTAAATATCCATAGTTTTAAAGACATCTGTACTATTTTCTCGTGTTCATGAGCTAAATCAAAATTAAATCTTTTGTTCAGGGAACTTTTTTCTGAAAAATCTAAATTGCAGGTGGGCAAACGGGGAAAGAATTTGAACATAACGCTAAGAGTTTTAACAGTAGTAATAATAATATTCGATTTCCGTCTGAAATGAACCTGATATAATTCTGCACCATCCCGACATTAAAATAAGCTATTAAAATGTATAAGTATATAGAAATATGTGAATGTAACAATGTAATATTGCATTGTCACCCGATTTACTTCACTGTGCAAAATGTCATCATTCCATGACGTCGGGAAATTAGTTAAACTTAACGTTGCAACATTTGAGGACACCACGAACCATTGTAAACTAAAGAAAAGAATGTAAAAAGAGTTCTTAATGTCCATTGGAATATCCTATAATTGTTCCTAATCTACCATTTCTTGTATTTAGATAGTTCTGTTGCCTTCATTAGTTACACATTAAACGTCGTCAACAGGACTGTGGTATTGAAAATCGAGTCTGCAGTCTTTTGTCACTCATCCTAAGTTTACATCACCACTGATTCTGTCTTTGAGCCTTTCAGGAGAATAATTTGCTACACGAAAGAGTAGTTTGGAGCTCTGTCACTGTTACTTTGTGAACGAATCGCTACGGGATGAGCAATATTATTTTTCCTTCTAAAAGATCTTCACCCTCTCATCGTAAGTTAATGTTGCGTATCATCTGATTTAAATCTAATTGTTTCCCTCGTTCCCTTAACGGATAACTTTGCAGAATCTATGAAAAAAGAAACCTGCGATTTCAAGAGAAAAAGAACATTTTAATGGGTACTGCTAAATCAGACACGCTCTACCGAACATTTATCTCGTCAATTTTAGCGATACGTTGAATAGAACTTTAGTATTTTGTTTACCATCAAACATGCTTTGGTTATGCCATAGAGTAAATACGTCCTCTACGTATATTTATTCGTCCGGACGTTTATTTACTCTATGGTTATGCATAGTTACACGGTTACACCATATTTACCAGGCATTTCAGGCGGAACATGTTGGCGCTGGTATAATTGCGATTGTGCTAAAACTTTCAGAAATAAAGAAACTAACAAACCGTACTTGTAGTATGGGCCAGATACAGATGCTTATCAGAATAATGGAAACACCTGTAGTTGGCAACACATCAGATGTATGGGTTGGCAGTGGTGTCGTGGAGACCGCAGCGCCGGACTGCTGGTGGTGGTGTGTTAGGTCGGTCTCCATACTACGTCAGGCGTCGTGGAACAGGAGTGTGCAGTGGCTGCAGCAGACGGAGGTAGTGTAAAATGGGAGACCTCTCAGAGTTTCAAAGAGGGCAAATTGTTGGTGCACGGTTATGTGGAGTGAGTGTGACGGCAGTGGCTAGTGTGTTAGGTGTGTCGCCAGGGACAGTGTCGAAGGTGATGACGGCCTACACAACACATGGGAAAACCACATCGGGGAAGCGGAACAGTGGGCGGAAGAAAAGCATCAGTGACAGGGCACGCCGGGTATTAAAGCGCATTGTCACGCGGAACCGTCGTGCCACTGCGGCGCAAGTGACGGAGGAACTCAATCAGCACCTCCCCCAACCTGTTTCGACAATCACAGTCCGCCGCGAATTACATGACATGAACTTACGGGGTCGTGTTGCACGGGCCAAACCTCTCATCAGGGACCAGAACGCTTTAGCACGCCGCAAATGGTGCCGCGACCATGTAACTTGGACCGTTGACGACTGGAAACGTGTGGTATGGTCGGATGAGTCACCATTCACCCTATTCCAAACCACGGGCCGTGTTTATGTGTGGAGAACGCCCAAAGAAGCGTATGATCTGCAGTGTCTCCGCCCAACTGTGAAACATGGCGGCGGCACGGTGATGCTGTGGGCCGCAATATCATGGTTTTCATTGGGTCCTGTGGTCACACTTCGCGGACGCATCACTGCCAACGATTATGTCGCAATTTTAGGAGACCACTTGCATCCTATGGTCCGGATGTTGTTCCCGGACAATGACGCCATATTCCAGGATGATAATGCACCCATTCACACAGCTGGAGTTGTTGCAGCGTGGTTTGAGGAACATCGGGATGAAGTTCAACACCTCCCCTGGCCCGCCCAATCCCCAGATCTCAACATAATTGAACATCTGTGGTCCATCTTGGAAACACGACTCCGGCGATGATTTCCACCTCCATCCTCTCTCACAGAACTGGCCGATGCCCTGCACGAGGAATGGTGTAATATTCCACTTGCTACCATTCACGACCTCTATGCCTCCATCCCACGTCGCATCAAGGCTGTTCTGAAGGCGAAAGGTGGCCCGACACCATATTAATCTGGTAAGTTGCACTTTCGTTCAGGTGTTTCCATTATTCTGATAAGCATCTGTATATAGGAAAGATAGTATCGTAGGCCTACTGTATCATGGAATAGCAAATATTTTTACATTAATAAAGTTGTCTCCACAGTAATGACAGAAAGGATGTCGGCGAAGGGTTGAGGACGAATTTTACAAAATAATCCTAATTTCAGGAGGATCCGGATCTCCGAACCTCCTCTCCCCTCCCCCTTTGTGTACGTCACTGTAATCTTATATATGATTAACACTTTGCTGGCCTGTAGCTTTCATTGTTTCCGAAATAGAGGATTCTGGTATTTTTACTTCTAAGTTGATAGATTCGTTGCCCTGTAGATTCGCCGTCTGTGCTCACTAATCGCCGTCTGTCCTTTCCTGATATTTCAAGGAGTTTGGCATTATTATTTCTAATTCTGGAGTACCGAACCTTTATTTATAATAGAAGTTGTTCGTCGTACTATAGATTTCAACTAGACAACAAATTAACCGTTGTGCTTGTGAGCCGTGCTTCTATTTTTACATTTTCAATCGTCTTTGAGTAAACACGATTCCGAGAAGTAATAGTACACTAAACTACCAGGAAGGGAGAGCAAATTCGTGCTACAGAAAGGTCTATTTAATTTTCTTTTATTCTTTTTATTAAATCACATAATACTCCTTTTCTTCGTTTTCCCAATGACTCACAAGTCGAATATGCAGAAAGCGTTTTCATTTGCCAGCCTTCATTGTGTTTTCACGGCGCTAGAGAAGGGTGGAAGGGGGGTTATTCAGATTTAATCTGCACTGATGATAACGTATAGCCAACGGGCAAGGGTGTTTGCATGCTTACGTGAAATTATAAACAAAGTCCTCCCCCTCGCGCTCGCTTCCAAAAGGGCCCTGCGCATGACTGAAAAGTCAGGGGTGCTTTTTCGAGCAGCGATGGACCAAGCAAAGGTATCGATCCATTCAGAAAGAGAGGGGGGTGCGCTCTTTGTTCAATAAAGCAATGTCGTATAAAATAGCGGGAGAAGGGAGGAGGCAGAAAGTCGTTGGATCTCTCCACTGGTATATGACTCACGCTTTCAGCAACTTTTATCCAGCTTCTACTGTACGTACACAGACAAACACATGCGTAAAGAGAACTCTGTACAGAAGAAAACTAGCCTAGAACCAGTGAGTGAGTTAGATCAGACACTTCATTCGTTTCACACTCTCTTGCTTCGTATTCTTATCGTAGGCCTATGCAAGCTCTTTGCCTTTTAGTAGTTTCGAGAAAAACAAGTTTAAAAAAATAAAGTATTGTCCCTTATGGGCGAATGTACAAAAACGACATCTTTTCGACAACCAAATATTGTTTCCGGAGAAATTAAAAAAAGAAAGAAAAGGAAACAACTGGGTACTTGCAAGATAGTTTGGGAGTGTAACTAAATTATTTTGAAAATGTCGCTTATCAGGTTCTTGCATGCACCCACAGAATTCATGGTCACTATTACAATACAGAAGTCACTACTGAAATGACGCTTCATTTCTTATTGCATAACTGCATCCAATTATGGATGGTGTTTTACTAAAAAAATGTTATTCACAGAAGTGATCAAAAGTTTACAGGTTCAAAGTACGCAAAAGATGCTCTTTAAAGAAGTTTGGTCCTACGCCAGTTCCCTGATCCCCTTGTAGTCGAAGCTTGGGACTTCCCGGTAGGAAACCTTAGTCAAAATTGCCGGTGTGAGCAGGACTTCCACCCCGGCACTTTTCTCAGGTTAGCGATCGTAACTACTAGATCCCTTCCGTGGATGCATGCAAGAACCTGATAAGTTACATTTTTTTGAGAAATTGAGTTTTTGCGATGTAGCAACGTATATAGTACGCGTCTATTACCTCACAACCTTCAAACGATGGATCACATATCATGTCCGCAAATGAATTATATATTTCTTCCGTGCAAGAACCTGATAAGGGCCTTTGCCTGAATATTTCATAGTGACAACATTACATTAGGAGACTATATCAACACTTTCAAAGTTTATAATACTCATACATACATTCCCTATTTCAAATACTTTCTCCCAATTATACTTATTTTCTAATATACGTAAATATTCTTCTGTTCCTTCTCCCACCCTCTAGCCGCATTAGCCCAATATGCAATCAAGATCCCACCAGATTTGACTTACCTTCCCTGACTTGACTATTTACACGCCTTTTACTTACACTGTAAAATATTTTTTTCCCGATTTAGAGCTACATTAGAAAACTGTTCGTAACCCGATTTACCCTACTTATGATACAGTTTATTTATAGTTTTAAATTACCGAAATGGAGTTATAGAAATGCCCTCATGCGCTGACATAGGTAATTGGCAAGAAGTTAATATCTCGAGGCGTGGAACAATAAATATTCCGAATGAACTACCTGTGTTGTACACGAAAAAAAAAAGCTTTCAGTAGCGAAAGTATGATTTGAGAAAGCTTTGTTTGTAAGTACATTCCACCTGAATATTATCAGTATTTCGAAGGCATATAGCGTGCTGTACCCACACCCAAGAAACTAAGCGGCAAAAATAATAAAAAAACTTTTTAGACATTCTTTTGTTAATCAATTCGTACTAAAAAGT
>JAGDQP010014494.1:19049-29171 GCA_022664845.1 Lepisma saccharinum | reverse complement strand
ATACAGGTCCAGTACACCATAAGTCACAGCTCTGAAGATGTTACCGCTGTATGATAATGAAAGCTTAGCTATCCAGCAAAACCTATTCTGGCAGCAATCCTGAGAAAATTAGATTGATTATTTGTAGTTGTACTTAAATTACATTGACCAATTCTTACATCTGTACTGTGCTTTGTTAAGCGGCTGTGAACAGATTCATTACTTTCTAATTGACTACGGTTATTCTTCACGTATATTAAACATTTTAATACATATAGAGATGGCACTGTTAATAAACCAAATTTTTGAAATAAAGGTTTACATGTTGTTTTGTTATCCACGTTACAAATTACTCTAATGGTCCTTTTTGAAGAATGTTTTTTTAACACTTTGATCCCTCCCCCAGACTATTATGCCATAAGATAAGTGGCTGTATATATAGGCTAAATAAACAGTTTTAAGTACCTGTTCAGCGAAGCACAGTTTTAATTTTCTAAGCATGAACATACTTTTTCTCAATTTCTTACATAAACTATCAATGTGATAGTTCCATTTAAGGTTAGATTGTATATACACTCCTAAGAACTTTACTGAGTTAATGGAATCAGCTTTTGTTGGTTAAAGTAAACTCTAGGTTGTCTGTTTTATCTTTGTTAACACACAAAAGATTTGCTGAGCACCAATTCTCTACAGTTGAGTTTGCAATAGTCAGGTTGTTTAAAGAAGAAAAAAATATTTTCGGTTACCTTCACAGCTAGATCATCGGCATACATGTAAGAATGAGTAGCGTTGCTGTCTACGTTTTTCGCTAAATCATTAATACATAATATGAAAAAAAACAGGTGGAAGTATGGAACCTTGAGGTACTCCCGGTACTGAGAAGGCTCACCATTATAATACACAGATTAAATAGGACTGAAAAAATCAAAACTTGAATCACTGAATCATAACAGTTTCTCCAATAAGATTTTATGGGAAATTGTGTCAAATGCCTTTGTCATATCATAGAATTGACAAAGTACATTATTTCTGCTATCTACATCCTTAATACAATCACTGGTGAGACTTACTATGACATTTACACTACTATTC
The DNA here is from genome assembly GCA_022664845.1 of Lepisma saccharinum. Taxonomy (NCBI): domain Eukaryota; kingdom Metazoa; phylum Arthropoda; class Insecta; order Zygentoma; family Lepismatidae; genus Lepisma; species Lepisma saccharinum. The sequence goes on along the minus strand of JAGDQP010014494.1, from coordinate 28,100 downwards.
TTGACTCCAAAACCAAACTGTCCGCCCGTAAAAACAGTTATTCTCCAAAAAAAAAAAAAAAATATACCACTTGTTTGTTAATTATTACCTCAAATACTATGGATAATATTGGAATTATTGTAACTGGTTGATAGTTATTATAATCTGTTTTACTTCCTATTTTATATATTGGAATTACTTTGACCGTTTTCGTACAATCTGAGAAAGTACCCTCTTTAATTCAACTATTGAACAGGTAGGCAAGGACTTCGTCTATGTATCTTGCCCCCATCTTAATTATAGCTGAGTTTAGATCATAAACATCCATTGTGGTACTGTTGCTTAAAGTATTAATGGCCTGGCAAACTTGCTCAATTGTTATATGGCTGAAATTAGAATACAACTGTGGCCCACTATTCACGTAAGGGGCTTTTTCAATTATGTGGACATTCTTTTTTTCTTCACTATTTGTGCAACCTTGCTTACAAAATTCCAGTTAAAAGTGTCCGAGGACAGATTGTCATTTGCGCATTTTGGCTTCTTATTGATGTTCAGGGATTGGTTAATGACGTTCCACGTAGCTTATGTTTTATTTTTTGCTGTCAATGTTCTGTTGCAGTTAAAATCCAATTTTTCTTTTTTATTTTGATCTCTTTTCTAAGTGCTTTATATTGAACTTTGTAATAAGTTAAACCAGAATCCCTGTACCTTTCATATGACCTTCCTGTACTTCAGTACATTCTAATTGAACTGTAAAACAAACAGGAATTCTTGTAAAAATATAATTCTTTAAAATTCCTATATAAATTACATTGTATTGTATATAGGCCTTCTAACGAATCCTGTTTCTACAAGAATTTTTGTATAGAAGTACGTACTTCCGAATATTTTTTTTCTCAGTGAGCGAGAGTCCAAATTTTATCACTATACCGCGGGCCATCCTGTATATTTTTCCAAAGGGAGTGTACTGTAGAAGACTTGTGTTGGTTAAATTATGACTTCCAGCTGAAAAGTTTGACCTTTTCAGGTAAGAGGATGTAACATAAGAGGGAGTTTGATGTAGTACCCCCCTGAGGATTTCTCCTCGCCCCACTGGCCGCTAAAATCCTGAGGATACTAGTAGTCGAAATACCATTATGACTACTAATCTACTAATGTGTGTGTTGTAAAAATTTCGCTTAAACCTAAACCATTTTCGAGCTCAATAGTTGAGTTAAATATTGTCTACGAAGGAACAGAGATGATCTAGGAACTCATCTCGCAGAGAATTTTCGAACCACGTATCAACTACTACTTAAAACGGAACGGAGGTTACACTACTATCTCGTTTAATCGAATCCCATCAGTAAAGAGTAAAATTTTGATTTTAGTATTTTGCACATGATATATTTTATTTCTACTCTTAATTATGGACGAATTATCTAAAAAAATCCTTGCGGTGTTCAATAACAATACAATGCAGTAATTATACAGGACGTTTCAGAAGAAAACCCGTAAGTAGGCACTTGGGGGTCTCCCGCACCCTCAGTGATGTTCCTTTGGGATTTTCTCAAATATGGAGTTGGCCCAACTTGTGTCGCCTACATTACCTTCCTAAAACGGAACAAGCATTCTGTCAAGGTCAAGTAACCCAGTGTCGGAGAAGGCGTTCAACCGAGAGTCACGTAAAGTTGAGGGGTGTGCGCCAGGAACCCGCGCGACCAGTTACGTTTTTGGATCGCAAAACAGCCTGTGTTGTTTGTCGCGTTGAAACTGCATATTTTATAAGCGCGAAGTGGATTGAACTGTGCTATTTTGTTTTACTAATCAGTGGTATGCTGTTATGAACTCTTTACTTCATTAGTGTTAAGTGTTTCATACAAGAATGTCTTACGAAAAAGAACAAGATCGCATTCGGAAACTTCTCAGTGAAGTGTTTGATGAGAGTGAAGCTGGACATTCAGACATTTTAGGAGATGAATATGAGCACGGCGAAGTAGATCATTTGAGTGAGTCGGAACATGACACAGCGTCAGAGGTAAGTGGTGATGAACTTGATTTTGAGGAACAAAACTAAGTTTTTTTGTTGGGAAAGATGGAAAGAAAAGGTGGAAAAAAATCACCACAAACCATTCCAAATGTTCGCACAAGGAAAATGAACATTGTTATTCATCTTGCAGGACCGTGTAGTGAAGCGAAGAAGGCCAAAAGTGAGATAGAAATAGTTTGTTTATAAGCGATGTTATCGTAAGAGTAATTACGAAAAACACTAATAAATATATTCAGAAGATAAGTGAAAACTATGGTCGTGAGAGATACTAAACTGAAAGACGAAAATGAAATCAGAGTGGTCATTGAACTGATTCTTGCGGGTTCTCTTCGTTCAGGACACTTAAATTTACAGGATTTGTGGGATAAGGGGGGCTTTGGAATTGAGGTGTTCTACAGTACTATGTCACTCAAGCGGTTTTTGTTTCTACTGAGGTGTATTAGATTCGACGACTTAAGTGATCGCCCTCAGCGCAGTGAGATTGACAAGTTTGCTGCGTTCCAGGAAGTTTTTGAGCTTTTTGTGGCGAACTGTGAAAAGTTCTACACTGTTGGGGAGTATACAACTATCAATGAGCAGTTAGTACCATTTAGGGGCAATTGTAGGTTTCGACAATATATGGCAAGTAAACCTGCCAAGTATGGACTCGAAATATTTACCCTTGCGTATGCAAGAACAAACTATTGTAAAACGATGGAGGTTTATTTGGGAGATCAACCTGAAGGACCCTACAAATTATCAAATAAACCTCACGATGTAGTTTTGCGGCTCATCAAACCAATTGAGAACACTGGCCGAAACGTAGCTGCAGATAATTGGTTTTCGAGCATACCGCTCACAGACTGTTTCCTGGAAAAGAGACATATGTCGGGGCTCTGAGAAAAAATAAGACTGAAATCCCTCCAGAGCTGCTTACACTCAAAACTCGAGAGGTCAACAGCAGTGTGTTTGCATTCAGGCCAAATACTACGATAGTATCGTGTGTGCCAGCCAAAAGCAAAAATGTAATCCTGGTATCTATCATGCACCAGGACGCCAAAATTGATGAAGAAACCGGTGAGAAGAAGAAGTCAGAAATTATTACTATGTACAATCGCACGAAAGAGGCGTTGACACATTAGATGAACTGTGCAGCACATATTCAACTTCAAGGTGTAAGAGGTGGCCTCTTGTCCTTTTTCTACAGGTTATTGGACATCGCTGGTGTAAATGGACAGGTTGTTTTTATTTGTAACAACCCACAGGAAAATGTTATAAGGCGCATTTATCTACGTAATATTGGAATGGATCTCGTAAAGCCACAGCTTGTGAAAAGAACTGCTGAAGTATCCATACGGAGAAGTCTTCGGGAAAGCGCTGCCAAAATAGCTAAGATCGACGTTCCGATGCCCACAACGGCTGTTGTTGAAGACGCGCGACCTGTGCGAGGACGTTGTGTTGTTTGCCCACGAAAGAAGGACACGAAAATAAAGACATCTTGCAGTAAGTGCCGAAGACATATGTGCTTGGCTCATATGCAAACAGTTTGTGAGATGTGCCTGTACAGTGAAGGGGAAAGCCCTTAGTGCCAAAGACTGCTGTATCAGACTGCTGATATATTATATTTTGTAACACATTTGATATAATTTTCGTAAAATTAAGAGCTTTGCAAACTTGAAATACAATAATAATAACACGTATAGCTAATAAGGGAAAGATAAAGAATGCGAGTGTAATTCCCAACAAATTATTATTATATTATGATTATAACCCATTAGTAGTAAGTGTTTATTTTTAGTTAACTAAAATTAGTGTGAAACAATCTAAAACTAAAATATATTCTGCGACTCTGATATTCAGTGATTTAAATTTATGTAAATTCAACTTTACGAAAAACATATTAGGAAGATGTTTTTCCGGCTCTTTTCGTATATTCATAGTCCATGTGTGTACAGTCAGAAAATATATATTTTTTTTATTTTTAAAATGAGAACTTTTATTTATACTATCTTAGCCTCATCTTCAACAGACAAACAAGACACACATAACATAATGCAATATGTACACATTTTTACTTCTTAAGAAAAAGTTATAAATAGTATGAGATTTATTAATCATTGTGTCGACAGGAATGGTTATAAGGATCGCCTTTAGAAATTTGAACCGCAATATATTCATTACAAACTTTAAAAAATAAGTAATTTTATAGGGGTTTGTGGCACCCCAAAGCGCCTACTTACGTTATGAAAACCGGCGCGCCTACGTACGGGTTAAATATTCCGGGAAGTGATTGCACAGCAAAAAGTTTCATATAAATGTTTTAAGACTTCATTTCAGAGATATACTTATTTGTACATAAATCATTTGCAAGGGTGACAAGTGATACCGTTGTCTAAAGAACTAGCACTAGAGAAAATCACAGCAAAGGTGAAAGAACGTGTTACAGGATATTGTAGGTCATTGCCGATATGCACATGTGTCAGAGCAGGTGCTCAAAAATGTCTCCATTAGCCTACATATACTTACGGGCCCTACCTAGCAAAATACTGGGTACAATGACTAGGTACCTGGATGACATTCCTCTTGGCAGCCATCAGTGTATGTGGTATCAGATGGACGAAGAACTAAGCTACTTGACGCCCAACGTGCCTCGCTTGCTTAACACAAAATACCCACTACCCAGGCTGGTGGATAGGATTTGGTCATGTTCAATGGCCTCTTAGATCACCAGACGTACCATCCATGACCTATAATATTCGGGGTTGGCTAAGAGAAGGTGTACGAATATACGGTGAACAGACCAGAGGAACTTCGGACTTGCATAACGACTGCAGCGGACGAACTTCATCTCAACAAAGCACTGTGCCAATGTACCCAATCATTGCCAGTGAGGCTGCGCAAGTGTATTGAGGCTAATGGAGGCATTTTCCAGCACCTACTCTGACATCTAAATATTGGAGGTGACTTACAATGTCGTGTAATGTTCTTTTCCTGTTGCTGATAGTTTCTCTAATGCTAGTGCTTCGAACAACGATATCACTTGTCACCCTTGCAAAACCTTTATGTAAGCATACCTCTGAAATGAAGTCTTAAAACATATAGGGTAGACCGTGGCTATTTGAGTCAAGGGGCTATTTGGGTCAAACTTAAGAAAAAATGTCACAGCGCATTTAATATGCGCACCAGCACGCAGAGCCTGCCTTCAGATGTGAGTTCGCTGGCAAAAGGAAGGGTGGGTGTGTGTGTGTGTGGTTGATCTGCTGCTTTCTTATCAGTTGCTGTGAATTTGCGACTATTCTGAGCAAGGTGAGTTGCAATACTTCATATTTTGCTCTGATATAAAATAGTTGCTGTATGATATAAGGTGCTGAACCGGTGTAAATGCATATATTTGTAAAATTATTACCGTACGTGTAAAACAGAATGTCTGCATGTTATAAACGCAGTTTTTGTTGCTCCCTTCTGTCTCATGTGAAAGTAGTACGTTCCTACGTGGCGCACAACGGGGTTATTTGAGTCGAAAAAATGGGGCTATTTGAGTCAGGTGTAAACTTATATGAATTTATTTAATTTATGAATTTTAATTTCGTACTTATAGTTTAGCCTATGTGATGCATGTATGTAAAACAAAACATTTCATTTTATTTTTAGATGATACGGACATACAAATCAAACAAATACAAATGAAATAATGAAGACATGGAGAAGGCCATTTAAAGTGTAACAAAAGTTGATTTGCGTTTACGTAGAGCTTCACAGCTCTGCAACGTAACTTTTGAAACTTTGCAAAGGAAAGTGCAGGTCGAAAGGTTGAGACTAACCTTGGGTGGTGGTGATGAAAGTGCAAAACCGAAAGCCATGAGGAATAGTTCGTGTTGCGAATTATAACTCTCGTGGGGAAAGGACTAAGATTATTACGATTCGTAAAGATGTGCATCGATATGCAATAATAAATCACATTCCGCATCCTTCGAGAAATAAAGAATTAGCTGGTGAAGATTAGTTTAAGTTTCATTAAAAAAAAAAAAAAAAAAAAAATCCGAACTATCATTAGGAAAGCCTGACGGACTTTCAAGAGCTTATGCTGAGGGCATTAATAAGGAAGCAGTGAGTGACTTTTTCCAACTGTTGAAATCTGTTACTTCGACGATTAGTATCAACACAAAACCACAGCTTATATACAACGTGGATGAAACGGAGTTTCCTCTTGTCAATGACCTAGCTTGGGTTATTGTTAAGAAGGGGAAAAAAGGTGGTTGCTCTCTCTAACGTCGAAAGAGGCGAGAATGTAACTGTGATAGTAGCTTGCAAGGCAGTTGGACAATACATCCCACCATTTGTTATTTTTAAAGGTCAGCTTATGAGAGAAGAATTCGTAAACAATCTACCACCGGCTTGTCATGTTTCCTTACCAGATAATGGTTACGTTAATGAAGAGCTGTTTGTTCGCTGGCTCGAGTTTTTTCAAACAAACAGGGTTGAGGGGAAATGTTTATTAATGTTACGTTTCTCACAAATTATATAGAAAAGGGTATAATTTAAGAATATACATTAGCGCTAATGTGATTAATGTAAACAATGTTGATACATCGAAAGATCCAAATAGACCCCTGAGCAACTCAAATAACCCCGTGATTATTACTACTCTCGATTTCTGCCATTTTTATTTAAATTCGTTTCAGAATTTCCATGATATAACAGGTTCTTTATTCTTTAATATATTGTACTATAATAATGTACGTAGATTATAGCATAATTATTTCAACTCTAAAGTACGTTGGCTTTTCAAAATTTTGACTTCTCTTATTATACTCAAAATAGCCCCGGTCTAGCCCATGTTTATACGCACATTTTTCGCTGTATTTGTCCTGTACAATCCCCCCCCCCCCCCAATATTTACTTTCCTCCTGAAACACACTGTATTAATAATAGTAGTAGGCCTATGATTGAAAAATTACTTTTGTTCTTCTAACTTGTAGTAAAGTACTATAGTATGTAAATCCCTATTTCCGGTTTAACCGAATTTCCGTTTAACCCAAATTTCTTTGGTCCTATCAAATTCGCTTAAAAGAGACTTTAGTGTAATTATTTCTTTATTTGCTTTAGCGTTTGCGGGAGTTGTCAAACATTAGCTATGCTATATTCTTGCAGACAGAATCAGACATTTATTGAAAATAATTACGGACGCAACAATGTAATTTTATAGACAATAAACTCAACACTGAAATACATACCCATCTTCTGGTATTAGAGCAAGAGCTCGTGGTGAATCTATGTTCTGATTTACAAGAACAGTACACATATCACCGTTTCTTGTGCAAACGCCTATGTGCTGCTCACCGGCATCAGTAAAATATATGCTTCCAGTAATCCAGTCGATTTCCAAATCTTCAGGCATGTTTACACCTGTAAATATATATTCATGAATTTGAATACTAATCTCAAAATGTTTTAATGAAAAAAAAAAAAACATCGCTAAATTTGCAATACCTGCTATGTGATCGAAGATCTAAATTCAGTTTTTGGTGTCATTGGTAAGAGAAACACTCCTTTTAAAATCACAGCTATATGTAAATTATTTCATCCAACAGCTTTTAACTGAAAAAAAAAATGCTATGTGCTTGGTTTGGCATTTCCTGTTATGTGAAAAATAAGACATTCAACATTTTTTCCTCACAAAATTGATCTCACTATACTTGCTAATAGATATTTCCATTACTCACGGCAATTATAAAATAATAACCACCGGCGTGACAGACCGACAGGTCCTGAGCCTGCCCCAACAACATCTGTCCGCGGTTGGTGGAGCTAGGTCCAGAACTGCGCGTCACCTGGCCACGAATAGGGGTATCAGGGGCTTTCTACACCGAGTGTGGCAGTCACGTCTTTATTCACGGGACTCAATGACGCTGGCTGGACGCCGAAAACTGGGACTCCAGGCGGGGATTGAACCAGGCACCACGCGGACATGAGACCAACGCTCTAGCCATTTGACTATGGAACCCTCACTCACAGCAATTAACTTTCATTAATATCGAAGCAAGCAAGTGAAAATAACAGGTAACAAAAAAAAAAAAAAAACATATTTTATTGCTCTCGTGAAAAGTTTTTTTTAAATGCACATAGCAGATATTGCAAATTAATCGACTATCTGTGAAGTCCATTTCCAAATGCGCTCTTGTCCATTTTTTACATGAAATGTTGGTGTACTTGCATGTATTTCATCATTCTCTATCAAAATACGAGGTCTGTCTAAAAAGAAAATGGACTGGTGTCACTGACAATTTATTGCTGTGCGAAACGGCAGACTTCATGGTGTCCCGTTCAAAGGAATCCCCTTCCAGTCTAACACTTTTCAATTCATCTCTGCCACGCCCCTATGCAATCTGGAAGGATTCTTCTGGGATGTTACGCAGCTTCGTCGCACAGTGTGGCCAATTCTAAAAAAGCTGGCCAAAAGTCAAAAACACAAGTCAATGATCTCGAAATCTCTACTACCTTTTTTTTTTTTTTTTTTATTCGCTAATTACGAATCTGAAATCAGAATTTCAAAATGTAACTCCCTTTATTCCCTATTCACCATCTCTATTCGTGAAACAGCTTATATATCATGTTACAATCAAGATGAATATAATGTCCATGGGTTTTTTGGTCGCTGATTACGAATTTGAAGTCAGAGCTGCAAAATTGAACCCCCTTAAAAACGTTTTAGCGTTTACTTAAACGATAATTGTTTTTAATGAAATATGATTTTTTTTTTCATAAACGATTCCTGATTGGAATTTGGGCGGCTATTTTGAATCCAAGATTGCGACTTTATCAATGGTAATATTTACCTGAACTACTCGTGATGATACACCTTTATGACAAATTTCGTAGGTCTAGCTCAAACGGGTCTGCCATTTTGAAACGACTGAATAACGAACAGGGGAAACTTCGGGCAGATTTTCTTTCTTTTATATTGAAGACACGGAGCAACGTAACATTTCAAAACATATTGTATTTTAACACTTTCAATTAATAAAAAATCAATAACAATTATAGTTTAATAATTTATATTTGAT